>CAUZXP010000412.1:64208-140663 GCA_963584105.1 Alviniconcha strummeri | reverse complement strand
GGATTGAGTACCGCAAGGTGCTGCTTGAATCCGGGTCTGTGGCAGACACCTCAAGGACGGAAGTACCTATGGTACGGGCTGGAGAAGAAAGGGAGCTTGCTGGTAAAAAGCAAACACTAAGGCAACCAACAGCAGAGGTGTGTGCAGGGTTGAGTGATTACAATCTTGGACATGGAATCAAGAGGTTGTTGGTTGGAATCTTGGTCCTGGCAATAACCCCCCCACCCCCCAACCCATCCCACACTCCCACCCTTTTTTTTGCTTTATTTTCTTAAGGCATAACATGCACTATTATATCTTTTCTATACATTAATTACTGTTCCAGTCCATCATTTTGTTCATGGCTGACCAGGCGTTAAAAATCAACCATCTATCCATCTGTGCATGGATGCTTCGGACTTTTCCAACCCAATCCATTTTGCTCTGTGGGCAAGGGCTGTACAATTAACTTTTCACCCCAAGGGGAGTGGGGGTTCAAAAAAAAAAAAAAAAGGAGATATTTTCAGAGACTGATCAATTAGATCTAAAAGAACACACCAAAAAAATCCAAAGTAACCAATACATATATTTTTTAAAAGGGGTGAAGGAGCTTAGAACAGTTATGAGAGATCATACAAGGAAGCAGACCTGAAGCCTCACTGCCCAGTGGTACAGAAACAATGGTTTTATTTAAACTCAGTAAAAGTGTCTGAGTTTGATTAGGCCTTGGGCCCACCCAGCAACAGATTTTATGCCAGCATGATAGTAGCAGTTCTAGGCTGAAAAAGGGCTGAGCAGACCATGCACCATTACTTTCAAAACACTCATTTATATGAATATGGAACTTGAAATACCACTCTTCACAAATGCATGTAACACAGTGGTTATTTGCACATATTAAGTAGCAACCACTGGCAGCAGGCCTGAAAGCCCCCTAACCTGGTGTGCACAGTGCAGTGCTTGTCCCATGGGGAGCTGAGTGGACTGTTCACTGTTTATAACAATGAAACACTGGCTGATATGTGTCAGGCAAGCTGATAAAAACCTTCCTTTGTTGCAACTCACATTCATCCACAATGGTGTTGTAGAGAGGTCGTACGAAAGATGGGGCCTTGTTGTTGGCATCTGTGACAGTGATGGACACTGTAGCTGTGGCAGTCTTCTGTGGACTGCCTCCATCAGTGGCAATTACCTGTTGAAACATGCAAATAAATGTGCATGCATAACACACACACACACGCACACACACACACAAAGAAGCACGCAGACACACATAAAGAAGCATGCAGATGGGCTGCAACTGTTCAGCAGTTACAAAATTTGGAATGCAGATTGGAATGTCATGAGTTCATGGGTTCGAATCCCATCTGCTGTATGGGATACTTTGGCCCTGACCAGAGCCTGCATTAAGCTGGGGCGCAAGGGACCCAGTGGGAAAGCTTGGATCATGCCACCAATCTTCACCCATTTCATGGACCCACCTGTTATAATGCTGCTCAAACTATCCACTTTATGGATCCACCTGTTAGAGTGTTGCTCAAACTACCGACTTCATGGACCCACCCATCAGTGTTGCTCAAACTACCGACTTCATGGACCCACCTGTTAGAGTGTTGCTCAATCTACCGACTTCATGGACCCACCCATCAGAGTGTTGCTCAAACTACCCACTTCATGGACCCACCTGTTAGAATGTTGCTCAGTTAAACTACCCACTTCATGGACCCCCTGTTAGAATGTTGCTTAAACTACCCACTTCAAGGACCCACCTGTTAGAATGTTGCTCAGTTAAACTACCCTTTTCATGGACCCACATGTTAGAATGTTGCTTAAACTACCCACTTCATGGACACACCTGTTAGAATGTTGCTCAATTAAACTACCCACTTCAAGGACCCACCTGTTAGAATGTTGCTTAAACTACACACTTCATGGACCCACCTGTTAGAGTGTTGCTCAAACTACCCACCTCATGAACCCACCAGTTAGAATGTTGCTTAAACTACCTGACCAGGCTTATGAGCAGAAAAAAGAAAAGTAAAAGAAGAAAAAAACAAGTCACTAAGAATGAACAGCTCGCGACTGAGACTCGCAGCATCTACAATTCACAGGTTTGCCAATTTTCACAACTGTGCTAGTTCTTACCTGAAATGAGAGCTGCTGGAAGTTATCATAGTCAATACTGGGGTTGTTGGAGATGAGCACCACTCCATCTTTGTTGACAGCAAAACTGTCCCGGCTGCCGAGGCCAATTCGGTAGGTGATAAAACCATTGCTCCCAAAATCTTTATCTGTTGCAGTCACTTTCAGTACAGATGTACCTGTAGAATTGGCCAAAATGGACAAACAGAAATTGATAGTAGTTACACAGCAAATATCACCAAGAATAAACGATGGGGTACAGTACCAAGAACAAGGTACAGGTTTGGCAGTCAACTTTTACTGAAACACTCAAACCTACATCAAAATAACCAACACAAGGGACAGGGTTGGCATTCAAAGTTTACTGAAGCACACAAACCTTTACCAAACTAACCAACACAGCTAAAAAACAAAAAAAATGTAAGTGCATTCCTTTACAAGGATGGCCTTGTAACAGATTTTCCCATGTTTAACCATTCAATGTGCAACCATTTTAGCTATTACAGAGGACACACCTTTGATGGAGTCTATGTACTTTGTGTTAATTTGTATGTGAGAGTTACAGTCAGCAGTTTAGGTCTATGCTGCATCCTTTGTTCAGTGTGTGATGTCTGTCAAGCGCTGTTAATTCCTTTTGTTTGTACATTCTTCTTGTTGCCACTGTAGTGTCTTCCAGCTGAACACTGGGGGTCACCCAGTACATGCAATTTTTGCATTGACAAGTGCACTCCACAGGGTGAGCAGACTGTGTGTGTGACTGGTCTTTTGGTGTGTGTGTGTGTGTGTGTGTGTGTGTGTGTGTGTGTGTGTGTGTGTGTTTTGTCCCATGCATGCTGTCTTCAGAGGACTAATCTCCATTTCCAGAGGGTGGATGCAATTATGCAAGAAGAATACCATGACTGCATGAAGACAGTCCCCGCATAATGTCTGCAGCACATAACATTTCAATGCAGCCTTGTGCTCTTGCTGGTGTTAATGTATTGTGACAGTCCCCGCATAATGTCTGCAGCACATAACATTTCAATGCAGCCTTGTGCTCTTGCTGGTGTTAATGTATTGTGACACAGCCCAAGCCAAGGCAAAGTTTGTTCCCCTAACAACCATAATTTCCACAGTACAAAGCACAGCAAAATATAAAGACCATTTCTATTTTTAAACACATTGCAATAAACACAGTAAGGGGCTGGCAGTGTGATTGACAGTCATTAGAATCTGTTCCAAGAATTGTGAGATCTGTCAATCAGTTCTGCCTACTGAACAGACCAGTTTGCCAAAGGGTTTGTCTTCTGACTGACACAGGTTAATAGCATCAACCTTCATACAAACATACAACTGTACACGCCAAACTATAATCACAGATAAGGTTACACCAGCTGGGAGATGCAGAAGTCAATTCTGATGAGAAAGAGAGAGAGACAGACAGAGAGACAGAGACAGACAGGCAGACAGTGATAGGGAGAGGGTGGAGAGAGAGAGAGAGAGATACAGAGACAGAATAAAATACTAACCAGGAGGAATTGCTTCCGACACACTCTCTGAGTACACATCTCGGCTGAACACTGGTTCATGGTTGTTTTCATCCTAAAATCAGTGGAGAGAGTTTAAATACACACAAGCTGAAAAACTGAGCAACTTCTTAAAACCATGTGTTTATGTTCAAACTTTAATCCACAAAAACTCTACAGATCAAAGGATTAGTCAAGGGTCTAGCTCCAATCAACACTGATGAGGTTTCATACATCTGGTATAAACACACTGAGGGTATGGGAAGAATGTGTATGCTGCGTGTCAATATTACCAGTTTTACAGGTATAACATACAGGTACAGGAGCCACTAAACTGATGCCATTGGCTGGATAGCAAAGCACTGTTAAACTTAGCTCAGTATGCAAAATGCTAGACAGTCTGCAGACAGGCAGGCAGCTAGGACCAGGAGAGCAGGAAGTACAGAGTGAGAGCATGTGCCCACTCCAGAAAGCCAAGTTAAGCACAATGGTCACCATGTGGATGCATGATTGTAATATGGCCTTGTGCCCATGCAGCCTAAGATTTCTGCAGTTGAAATTCCGTGTCGACTCTACAAAAATGTCCTTCTGATGAGACTATAAACCAAGATATGTGTATATCAATTCACAGAAGGATCACAATACCTGTTAACAATACTGTAGACCATGTCAGAGTTCAGTGGATTATTGAAACACTAAAACAACTGAACATGCACTGAAAGACCAGAAAATATAAGTGGCTTTCAAGAACACTGTCAGCTGACACATGGACATATGGTGTGCACAGGATGGGCACCCAGATGGCAGCAGTTTCACATGGCACCAGTCATGTCACAACCAGTTAGCATTGTAAGAACACCACTTCAGTGGAGATTCAAACATGCTATGTAAAGCTGCAGCCACTCATTAAGTCATGGTTGACTAAAGCACATTATTGACTCTCTCAAGGGCACAGAACAGCACTTTATTAAAGTAATCAATCAATCAGCCATCAAAAACATTCACAAAAGAGGTTGTCCAGAATATCAGAAGTTGGAAAAATCATTATCAACTTTGTGAAATCATTGTCTGACTACTAAAGTGATTAAAATGTCTAGCACTCCTTACTTTTAGAAGCTTTTCAATCTTCTGGCTCACTAGCAGTAACCTTTCTTGCAGCTTTCTTCTTCTTTTTTCACTGTATTATACAGCATATTTGTACTACAAATCACTACTGAAATAATGCAGTCAATAATTTCATGTTATATATATATGTCAAAGTGAAAGACACTCAGAAGAAACAAATAAGCAAAAACATGAACAAAGATAAACAAATACCATACAAGCACTACCATAAACAATGGTCAATATCATATCATACTATCAACTTAACAAACTAACCAGGCATTCACCTCATTTCACATGAAAAGGTTTTCAAAGAAGAAACCAAACCAAGTACAAAACAGACTGAAGTTTTCAATTACAGAAACCAAACCAAGTACAAAACAGACTGAAGTTTTCAATTACAGAAATCAAACCAAGTACAAAACAGACTGAAGTTTTCAATTACAGAAACCAAACCAAGTACAAAATAGACTGACAGTTGTTCCTTCCACTCCAGAGAAGAATTAGCTACACTTCAACACATCATTCCACTCCAAATCAAATGGATTCAAGTCTTCACTAAGACAAAGTCTGTCCTCTGATTCACTTGAACTTGGATCAGGCAGTCCTCAGGACTGTTCATTTTGACATGCAAACAATGTGTACAAATTTAAATGATGCCTCGCACCACTCAAAACACCTGTTACATCGAGTGGTGTTTTGCGAAAAATGCGCGTGCTTGTTCTTTCTTCTGGTTCAAAGAAACTGATATCCTCTCTACCGAGAATGAGATCCTCGATCTCTACTGAGAACAAAGAGGCTGAGACATGAAATGTTCTCTTTGGTAAGCTTGGAGTCAGAGTATAGCCCTGCATACAACACATGCTGCTAAGTTAAAAAGGGAAAAAGAAGACTTGCTCACAATGACAGTCACTATGATTCTGCTTCGTGCTGTCTCAGGTGGGATACCATTGTCTGAGGCTTCAATCTCCAAGCTGAATCTGCACACACAAGTGAATGAATTTGTTTTTCCTTGTGAGGAAATGAAAGTGAACTAATATTGCCTGCTGGCATACATATAAAGGTAAAGCCACTGCATACTGAAATGATGGACGTAGGAAAGATGGCCAGAAAAATGCAACAGGGTGGGGGTGGGGGGGGGGGGGGAAGAGAGAGAGAGAGAGAGAGAGAGAGAGAGAGAGAGAGAGAGAGAGAGAGAGAGAGAACAAGCAAAGAGAAAGCCTGGAGCAGATGGAGGGGGCAGGGAGGAGGAGCAATGGAGAGAGAGAGAGAGAGAGAACAAGCAAAGAGAAAGCCTGGAGCAGATGGAGGGGGCAGGGAGGAGGAGCAATGGAGAGAGAGAGAGAGAACAAGCAAAGAGAAAGCCTGGAGCAGATGGAGGGGGCAGGGAGGAGGAGCAATGGAGAGAGAGAGAGAGAACAAGCAAAGAGAAAGCCTGGAGCAGATGGAGGGGGCAGGGAGGAGGAGCAATGGAGAGAGAGAGAGAGAACAAGCAAAGAGAAAGCCTGGAGCTGGGGTGGGGGTGGGGGTGGAAGGTGGAGGGGATATGGGGGAGCAGGGAGAGGGGAAGAGGAGCAATGGAAAAGAACAAGCAAAGGAAGCTTAGAATGGGGGGGAGGGGGGGAGGGGGGGGGGGAGCAGGGAGTAGGGAAGGGAAGAGGAACCTTGAAGAGAGAGAAATCAAACTCAAAAACTTTAATACTCAAGAACAGCATTAGGTCCATCTTGACCTATCTAACAGCCAGTCCTTGTTATACTACAAACACAAATAAACACAACTATGCTACATACACATATAAAAGCATAAGTATTATATATATAACAAATGCAGTTACACACATTTGTTTTTAAACAAATATGCAGGAGCATCACAATTACATTTTGTTCATGGACATACATGTATATTATGATATACAAATATACAACATTCATTATATATGACAAAACCCTCATGGGCAAACATTTTGAATAAAAGTTTTTGTAGAACCAGGACATGCTTGGACTGTTCTACATTTGAGAGAGAGAGAGAGAGAGAGAGAGAGAGAGAGAGAGAGAGAGAGAGAGAGAGAGAGAGAGAGAGAGAGAGAGAGACAGACAGACAGACAGACAGACAGACAGACAGACAGACAGACAGAGACAGAGACACAGAAACAGACAGACAGATAGACAGAGAGAGAGAGAGAGTGAGAAGAGGAGGAAGAGGAGAAAAATATCTACATACTCATACAAACTACAAACTCACTGTCCTTTTCTGTCGATAGTTTGCTCATAGCTGACAGTCTCTCTCAATGTCAGTTCCCCTGAGGTACGGTTTATCACAAAAGAATTAGTCGGGGTGTTGCCACTGACGATTCTGTAGGTAATGACTGCTTCATCATCTGTTGGATCAATAGCCTGATAAAAAGAAAACAACAACATATCACTAACATTATAAAGAATGTGCTTAGCAGTACCTGACCACAGTGCACTGGATTAATAAAACAAACAAAACAAGAACATATCTCTCTCTCTATATATATAAATACTAGTGGAAACTGAACAATGGGTTGATTGTACTTAAAGCAGGGCTCCCCATTTTTCACAGTCTAGGGGCTGGACTCACCCTGGTTTGGAAATTTAAAAGGGGATTCTTAAACAGTGTAAATGCAGTGAGCTGTGCCAAGCCCAAGCTCAGCATAGGATTTCTCACTAGAGTACATGGCCCCAGCGTCTCTACAATCCCTCCCCCCCTAAATAAACACAGGAAAAAAAAAGAGGACCCCCCCCCCCCCCCCGCCCCCCACATTAAAAAATAAAAGACATGCTCACTCACAGTTACTCGTACAGGACTCTGGAAAACTGTACTGGATTCAAGAACACGAGCTGTGTACAGGGGCAGAGTGAATTCTGGACCGACGTCATTGTAATCTGTGACTTGGATTCTGACCAAGACTTGGCCTGTCTTTGGTATGGATGCTTTGTCCGAAGCAAAGACAAGGAATGAGTATTCGGTTTGTGTTTCATAGTCTAGCTGACTGACCAAGTAGATTGCACCAGTGGATGGGTTGATGTAGAATCTGCAAAACAACGACAACAAAAAAGTTTGACTGATCATCTGCTGCTGACATAAAATGATTCCAAACTAACTTCTGAGCTAAAAGATAATGCACATATGCACAGACACACACACACATACGCATGCACACACACATGCAATCTGTTTACCCAAGAAGTTTACAACCACATGCATTATATCATCAATATGCCTTCTTAATTCTTTCTCTGTGGAAAAATGGAGAGAAAAAGAAAATACATTCAACTGCCCTTGTGGTAAACTAAGCCAACACAGAACAGTCATACAAGCTGGTATGTGTGCGTGTGTGTTTGCATGTGTGTATGCATGTGTGTGTGCATGTGAGCGCATGTTGTGTTGCATACCTGCTCTGCATGCATCTGCACACTTGCGTGCATCTGTGTGAAACAGCTGTACACATATTCCTTTGACCATCAAGGTCAAACTTACTCTTTGCACTGCTGCATACCCACGCACTTCTGTAGCTACACAATAGTACCATCAGCAGTCTGGCAAAGCTACTGTGACTAAACTAACACTGATTTTAAAAGGGCAGTGGAGCCTTCCATGAAAAACCCTCAAGGAAAATCACTACAAAGGTGGTCTTAAAAGACTGGTGGTCTTTGAAACATGATCTGTAAGAAGAGTGGTCTCTTTTGCACAGGGTGGTCTTGGGGGAGGGTGGTCTTTCCTCAAGGTTTCTCTTCTTCTTTCATTAAAGAGCCAGGCCTCCTTGGGCGTAATTGGCTCTGGTGGTGGTGGTCTTTAATGTGGCTTGGGTGCCACTTAAAAAAAGAAACAAATGGTAAAAATAGCGGACAGACACTAAAAAGTTAAAGGGGACCCAAAGTGAAGAAAGACTGCTGGTCCTGTTGACAGGAAAAGAATTTTAAAAAATCAGCCCTTTTTAGTTTAACGTATGGCCTGCAAGTTTGTTAAAATTCAACACCTGAAAGTCACAGCCACAATGTGAGTGTTGCCATTTTGATCAAGTCTGTGGTGTCACCAAAAAGGTCAATCCGCATGTATTGCAGAAGTTTACATCATGATCCAACCTTTTGGGGAAAGAGCTAGCTAATGTGGCTGTGCCCTAAGAGCTCAAATTTGAATCACCAAAGAGATGTTCCTGCTGCATATGTATTGATAAAACCACCATCAGAAGCTTACAAATGGGCACATTTGCAGGTTGTCTGTGGTGTCCAATCAACAGCTTGGTGTCTGTTCTAAAGTGATATCACAGTTTAAAGTGTGGTGCTACTCACAGATTGGTGACGCTGGGTTCCAGACTGTACACCAACTCCCCATTGGAACCAGAATCAGCATCTGTGGCCTGTAACCAAAGGAAAGCAAGCAGTGTGAAGCTGTGCCATGCATGCCATGCCAGGACTACAGTTAACAGTATCTGAAGTAGAACACTGGGGTAAAAGTATAGCTTGCTTGCTAAGCTAACAGTGGTTGAAAATGACAGCAAACATGATAAAACACAAAAAAGCACCAAAAAGGCCAAAACTTAAGGTTAGTGCTGAGTCTCAAAACATATCCCTGCTGGATAGGTGCTTGGTGTGTAAATACTAATTTGCTTCCATGGCAGCCCTCACTGGCACAGCCAAGACTGTTCTTTTGTTCTGCAACTGCAAGTAGCCACACTCATTGTAATAAAGACTGTAATTTTTTCTCTTTTTGGGGAGTGGGGGTGGACAAGGAGGACAGCTGACTTGCAGACAGAAACAGAAAAGGAGAGAATGATCTGACTCACAGAAACGCTGAGAATCGAGGTGAAGTTTTTAGCGTTCTCCACAACGGCGCCCTTGTATTCAACTGAGTCAAAGAGAGGGAAGTTGTCATTGATGTCCCTCAGAAACACCGACACTGTGGCTGAGCTGCTCCGAGTACCTCTCTGCCCATTCGGCCCCATTTCCACTGCCTTCAGCTGTTGGACCAATAAAGGATTCAAATGAGCAATCAGAACTGCTGGCAAAGTACTGGTTTAGTCTTAAAAATGGTACCAGGTAATGCATTGGATCACATAATATCCTGTGACAATTAATATGTTACTCCACACAAAAAACACCTATAACAAATAAATAAATAATACTGATAATTTCTATAGTGCCAGTGCTTTAAAAAGTTTGCAGTGCTTTACAAATAACATAATGGGAGGTGAAAGAGTGGGGCAATACATGGGTCTACAAAAAAGAAATGAATATATATATATAAAACTGATAAAAATCTAAGAAAAACAACAAGCTGGCATAAAAGTTCCCAAATTTTCAGCTGATGCCTTCCTCAGGGGTTTATTCTTAACAACTATGTGTGTGTTGTATGCATGAGCATACATTTATACACAATACAATACTGTATTTATTTAAAAAAAAGAAATTCAGTTGTCTGCCTTTGACAAATAATAACAAGTGCATAAAAACAAGTAAATACTATACAGTGTCACTCACTTAATTAGAATAAAAACAAAATCAAGTCAATAAACGTAAGAAGAAAATACAGTTGCAATCACAGACACACACACATGCTGCATCATAGGCAATGTTTAACTAAATTCAGTTGTCTGCCTTTGACAAATAATAACAAGTGCATAAAAACAAGTAAATACTATACAGTGTCACTCACTTAATTAGAATAAAACAATTGCAGCATGGGCAAACACCTGACACCCACCACTACAGTCTGTATTACTACAGCATGTGCAAACACCCAACACCCACAACTACAGTATGTATTACTGCAGCATGGGCAAACACCCGCAACTACAGTATGTATTATTGCACTATGGGCACACCCAGCACCC
Organism: Alviniconcha strummeri; assembly: GCA_963584105.1. Lineage (NCBI taxonomy): Eukaryota > Metazoa > Mollusca > Gastropoda > Provannidae > Alviniconcha > Alviniconcha strummeri. Next base: position 130,078 of record CAUZXP010000412.1, on the reverse strand, counting down.
ACCACTACAGTCTGTATTACTACAGCAAGTGCAAACACCCAACACCCACAACTACAGTCTGTATTACTGCAGCATGGGCAAACACCCGCAACTACAGTATGTATTATTGCACTATGGGCACACCCAGCACCCACCACTACAGTCTGTATTACTACAGCAAGTGCAAACACCCAACACCCACAACTACAGTCTGTATTACTGCAGCATGGGCAAACACCCAACACCCACAACTACAGTCTGTATTACTGCAGCATGGGCAAACACCCAACACCCACAACTACAGTCTGTATTACTGCAGCATGGGCAAACACCCAACACCCACAACTACAGTCTGTATTACTGCAGCATGGGCAAACACCCAACACCCACAACTACAGTATGTATTACTGCAGGATGGGCAAACATCTGACACCCACCTGCAGCATGGGCAAACACCCACCACTACAGTCGGAAATACTGCAGCAGGGGTAAACACCCAACACCCACAATTAGTTTGTAACATTGCAGCAAACGTGAACACCCAACACCCACTACTACAGTCTGTAAATGTAATACTGCAGCAAGGCAAATCACCAAAACCCACAACTACACTTTGTAACATAGCTGGAAACATGAACACCCAACACCCACAGCTACAGTTTGTAACACTGCAGCAAACATGAACACCCAGCACCCACTGCTACAATCTGTAAATGTAATATTGCAGCAAGCCAAATCACCCAAACCAACAACTACAGTTTGTAACTTAGCAGAAAACATGAACACCCAACACCCACAGCTACAATTTGTAACACTGCAGCAAACATGAACACCCAACACCGGCAGCTGCAGTTTGTAATATTGCAGGAAACAAACACCAAACACCCACAACTACAGTTTGTAACACTGCACATTGCAACACACATGAATACCCAACACCCACCACCACTGTCTGTCTCCGATACTGGACGTTCTCGTAGTCCATATACTGAAAGTTGTTGACAGTCAGGTAGAAGAACTGGTCACCAGACACGATGCCCTCGGGTGTGAAGCCAAAGGCCCCACTGAATGTTTGGCTGACAATCTCCAGGACATACTGCGCATTACTGGGCTGAAATCAAGGGGCAGTTGATCATAAGTAACAGAATACTAAGCGTGGGTTGCTGACAAGCAAAACAGAAATGGCTGAGAGATTTTAGAAACTTAACATCTGGTTTCCCCACTCCAGCCCCAACTCCCTTTTTTCCCCCTCCCCTCTCTCTTTTCCTCTCTGGCCTGCAGCATTGCACAATAGGTAAAACATGAACTTGTTAATGTTGTTCAGCATCTGTGTTTGTTCAACTGTGCATGTGCATGTGTGTGTATGCGCCTGCATGTGCAGCATGTGTGTGTGTGCACGCATGTCCAGGGTGCGTGTGTGCATGTGTGCACGTGTGTGTGTGTGTGTGTGTGTGTGTGTGTGTGTGTGTGTGTGTGTGTGTGTGTGTGTGTGTGTGTGTGAGTATGCATGTTTTAAGGAAACTAAGACAGCCACTCCAAGGTTCAACAGTTTATTACCACACACATAAGAAAAAAAGAGAAAAAACAACAAATGTGGTTACTGTTAAATACTGAACTATTAAAACAGGGTGGTTTTCTGAAATAACCACTAAAGCAAAAGCGATTTTCAGACAGGCAATAAATAGGGTCTATAATTATCTGTTGTAACTGCATGGGTACCCTCTCTGGCCTCTACTGGCCCAGACCATTCAGCTGTGAATGAGTGTGGCTTCCACTGTGCCAGTTCACTCAGCTGTGAATCAGGCCTCTCTCTGGCCTCCCCTGCCCCAGTTCACTCACTTGTGAATGAGTCTGGCCTCCCCTGCCCCAGTTTACTCACTTGTGAATGAGTCTGGCCTCCCCTGCCCCAGTTCACTCATTTGTAAATGAGTCTGGCCTCCTCAGCCCCAATTCATTAACCTGTGAATTACCCTCTCTGGCCTCCTCTGCCCCAGTTCACTCACTTGTGAATGAGTCTGGCATCCACTGCCACTGCCCCAGTTCATTCAGCCACTGCCCCAGTTCACTCACTTGTGAATGAGTCTGGCCTCCACTGCCCCAGTTCACTCACATGTGAATGAATCTGGCCTCCACTTCCCCAGTTCACTCACCTGTGAATTACTCTCTCTGGCCTCCCTTGCCCCAGTTCACTCAGGTGTGAATAAGTCTGGCCTCCCCTGCCCCAGTTCACTCACTTGTGAATGAGTCTGGCCTCCACTGCCCCAATTCACTAACCTGTGAATTACCCTCTCTGGCCTCACCTGCCCCAGTTCACTCACTTGTGAATGAGTCTGGCATCCACTGCCACTGCCCCAGTTCACTCAGCCACTCCCCCAGTTCACTCACTTGTGAATGAGTCTGGCCTCCACATCCCCAGTTCACCCACCTGTGAATTACCCTTTCTAGCCTTCCTTGCCCCAGTTCACTCAGGGGTGAATGAGTCTGGCCTCCCCTGCCCCAGTTCACTCAGTTGTGAATGAATCTGGCCTCCACTTCCCCAATTTACTCAACCCTCTCTGGCCTCCCCTGCACGAGTTCATTCAGCTGTGAATGAGTCTGGCCTCCATTGCCACAATTCACTCAGATGTGAATTACCCTCTCTCGTATCCACTGCCCCAGTTCACTCAGCTGCGAATGAGTCTGGCCTCCACTGCCACAATTCATTCAGCTGTGAATGAGTCTGGTAGCCATGGTCCCAGTTCATTCAGCTGTGAATGAGTCTGGCCTCCACTGTCTTGGTTCATTCAGTGTGAATGAGTCTGGCTTCCACTGTCCCATTTCACTCAGCTGTGAATGAGCCACTCATTCTGGCCAACTAGCCAGTTTATTCATCTACAAGGATCTTCAAAGAAGGAATACAACTCCCTGACAATGCAGCAAAACATTTGCATGTACAGAAATTTTCATCCTGTATTCCTTGGTTAATGTCTGGCTTCAAATACAGGAACATAGAAAAGTTGTTGTTTTTAAACCTCAAAAACATTAAAACCACAGCAAGGAATGAACAGACTGTTGCTTACCTCATCCGGATCATCAACTTCAATTTGGAGGCCAGGAATTTGAATGGTAGAGTTCACATCTCCCATCTCGTCCACAGTGACAATGTAGGTTGAATTCAAAAACACAGGGGAGTTGTCATTCTGGTCCAGGATAGTTACACTGAACTCTGCAGTTACAGTGGCTTGGGTGGGTAAGCCATTATCTGCAAGTTCTGTGGCCTTCAAAATGAAAACAAGCAAACAATTCAATGAGAAAGACATAACTGTAAGACTAGAAACAATCAAAACAAGTTACAAACAGAACAAGAAAAGAAGCCCCCCAAATACATAACACAAGAACAACAAAGACCTGAGTCGCCTACGGTAACTCTCATCTAGCATGTGAGTAAATAAAAGGTACATAAACTCCACCACAGGTACATCCTCAAATACTGAAACAGGCAATCTACAACAACAAACCAAAAACAGCAGTACAGTGAACATGCCAACCAACCAACTGAGCAAACAGACATTACCTTTGCAGTAAAGGTGTGTACATTGCTGATCTCGCGGTCAATTTCTGCTCGAGTTATGATAGGCGCTCTGTATATTCCACGAGCAGCATCCACTAATGTCGCATCCCCAGCTCTGAAGAGATTGATACCATCTGGATCTGAAACGAACAGGTTCTGTGAGTAGGATATCCAACAGACACTGCTCATGCTTATTACAAGGGACTAAACAACAGACCTCAGTCATCTATGGTAACTGTCACCTGGCATGTATGTAATTATACAAGGTATATAATGTGTGCCAAACTCAAGATGCCGATGAAACTTCTACACAACACCTGTGCATCTCTGGTGTTGATGTCCTTGCATGCAGTCTCACAATAAGAACATGAAATTCATGCCACAAGAATGCTGTAAGCGGAGTTGCACCAAAACTTTTAGCTCTGTTAGGGGCTTGCACACTGTAAAATCCATTGAGATAAAAGTACATCCAGTGGTAAATGTCTGATCAGATGCATAGAACTACAAAGACATACAACACAGATTCATTTTCAAAGACTAGCAACAGACACTTTCCTTTTTTACAGCATGCCACAATCTGGGTAGATCTGAAGTCAGCAAATTGCTTTTGTGTACCAGCTATGGTCATCCAGACATGAGCACACTGACAACTAAAGTGGTCAAACCAATGGCAATGTAAGCCCTCAACATGGTCCAATTTTTCAATAATTTGTAGCAAGACACACAAAAGTTCCTGGTATAAATATGATCCTCGCAACAAATATGTGTGTACACTCTTTTAAAATTAAAAGAAAAATGTGTTCAGAGGACGGCAGAAGAATCTTACAACAGAAAATTAACACATGCTAATCTACTCATCATCAGTTTTATGAATGGCAGCTGCAGCTCAAGCAGCTAGAGTGCTTTTAAATAAAGGCACTAGCCTTCCCAAAATTTGGTTATGTCTTTCTGATAATCTGAAACAGAATGATGCCCAGAGCGCTTGCACAGAATCAGTACACAAGGGAGTTAATTAGCACTCAAAAGACATCATGCAAACAACAAAGATCTGAGTCGCCTACAGTAACTCTCACCTAGCATGTACCTCTGGTGGAGTTTATGTACCTTGTATTTACATGCATACCAGGTGAGAATTACTGTAGGTGACTCAGGTCTTTGTTGTTGTGTTTGTGTGATGTCTTTCTAGCACTGATAAACTCCCTTGTGTGTTGATTCTGTTTTTCTAATAAATTAGAAAATTATTTCTCTGAGTAACAATTAGTGGCACAGGACATACAAAACACTGTGAAAGCTCACAGCTTGCCTGTTGCATTCTGTGGCCTCTTTCTTTGATGTTCAGCTAAAGCAGTGCAAACACACATCACACGCTGGATAACATGGTACAGCAAGGAAATAACTTGGTTTTATAAATCCAAAATAAAATCAAAGGGGCGTTGTAATTAAGACAAACTTCAAAAAGCTTTCCTTGCTGATTTCTTTTACGTACTAGGCAAAACATGTTTGAGAGAACTAGTTCCTTTGAACTTTAAATGCATGACTGAAAGAGAAGGAGGCCCAGAGTGCTTGAGCAGAATTAATACACAAGTAAGTTAATTAGCACTCAGAAGACGTCACACAAACACAACAACAAAGACCTGATCGAGTCACCTGCTGTAACTCTCACCTGGCATGCGTGTAAATACAAGGGACATAAACTCCACCAGAGGTACATCCTCAGAGGATCAGAGGATGTATTTACACGCATGCTAGGTGAGTGTTACCGTAGTGACATGGGTCTTTGTTGCTGTATTTTGAGCACCATTTAACTCCCTTGTGTGCTGATTCTGAAATGCATGAAGAGGAAGTCTTACTATCCAGGATCTCCAGCTTGATTCGACGCTTGGCTCCACTGTCCCCATCGCGAGCAGACACAGCAAAGTTGACCTGTGCGCCCTGGGACAGAAATAATCCATGCTGGGCTATTCTTTACCTGATCATCCTCTTGCTGGTGCTAAGAATTCTGGGATATGCTTAAAGGCACCATTTCCAAGGAGTCCCCCTTGGATGATGTTTCTAAATAAGGAGAGGTGGGGAGGAGCTTATTCAAGTATACACAGACACATGTCATGGACATAAACAGCAGTTGGTGTCTGTAGTGTTATGTAAAACATGTCAATGATGCAACTTAACAGAAAGATGCCTTGTTCAAAATGGCAACACTCTGTGCAAACATCTTTGCAAAGCAACCATTTACAACAGAACAGGCAGTAAATGTATTTTGAACTGTGGCAACACATTCGATCATTCACTTTCATATCAATAAATTTTATGAATCAGTATGCTCTAGGTTCAGCTTGCATGCCTCAATACACCACCACAGTTTTAGACCCCAACCCCAGTCCCCTAACACTTGCACAGACAATGGGTCTCACTGTTCTAATGAGGCAGGTCACCACAGTTTTAGACCCCAACCCCAGTCCCCTAACACTTGCACAGACAATGGGTCTTACTGTTCTAATGAGGCAGGTCACCACTGTTTTAGACCCCAACCCCAGTCCCCTAACACTTGCACAGACAATGGGTCTTACTGTTCTAATGAGGCAGGTCACCACTGTTTTAGACCCCAATCCCAGTCCCCTAATTAGTACACACACAGTGAGTCTCACTGTTCTAATGAGATGAGTATGGGTACTACTGTTCTAATGAGACCAGTATGGGCACTGCTGTGCTAATGAGACCAGTATGGGCACTGCTGTTCTAATGAGACCAGTATTGGTATTATTATGCTAATGAAACCAGCATGGGTATTATGGTTCTAATGAGACCAGTATGGATAATACTGTTCTAATGAGACCAGTTTGAGTATTACTGTTTGAATGAAACCAGTTTTTTTTATTTCCCTCACTGTGTGACTGACTGGTTTTCAACTTTTCATGGCAAACATTATGGAACAAATCATCTGAAAATTGGCTTTATGATTCATACGGCAATTAACTGTCATAAATGAAATGAGCTGGGGAAAGAAAAAGAAAAAGAAATGAGTTTTTGCCCAACTAGACTGAAGCTGACATCAACCAGCGAATACAGATTTCTCCCAGTTTTGGTGTCAAGTTATGATAATCTTAAAGCATAAGGATTACAAAAATATTCTATACTTGTCACTGCCACTAAAAAGGCTGAAAAAAGACACCACTTGAGAACATCTCTGATTAATACTCACCACTGCCACTAAAAAGGCTGAAAAAAGACACCACTTGAGAACATCTCTGATTAATACTCACCACTCCAATGCCTTCAGAAACCCTGAACTGGAAATTCTCATTTGTGAAAATTGGGTCAGTATCCTGACTATCTTCTACCAAGATTCGAATTCCAATACTTGAAGTCAGTTGTATGGTTGCACCCAGCCCATCCTGTAAAAACAGAAATTAATAATACCACAAAGTGAGTAAGTCGGTGTGTGTGTGTGACTGTGCATGTGCGATGAATGTGTGTGTGTGCATGTGTGTGCCTCTTTAAGCCCGTTCTTAATTGGGCGAATGTTTCTTCGCGAACCGACTTGGAAGCATTCGGCGAAGCTAGTTGGTTCTTAATTGGGCCAACTTTTCTTCGCGAACCTAGTTGGAAGTATTCGTCCAAGCTATATTCGGGGTCCAAAAACCTTCGCTCAACATGTTCTGGGAACATTCGCCCTATTGGACGATCATTGCCTCTGATTGGCTGAGAGCAGAGCTCTCCTGTAAATGGAGAAAAAACAAAAATAAAAATGGACGACGGTGTCGCTAGGTTCTTCACTCGCTTCGAAGGGAATTTGTTTATTTGTTGACTTGTGCTGACTTGTGGAAGGCGCAGCCTTGTCTCGGAGAACCCAGAATGAGATAGTAGTTAGTTGAATTACCCTGTGAGGGATGATTAAAGTATACTGACTTGACTTTAGCCTACATTTTCGATCATGCTGTCTGCTGCGCGTCTGCCGCAAGTTCGGGCCGAAGCTTGCATCTCATTACAAGCCAGTTGAGAATTAAGTAAAGTCTGGACTGTCCGAACCATATTCGGCGAACGAAATGTTCAATTAAGAAACGAATCATAGTTCGTCGAAGTGTCCGAAGTATGTTCGGGCGAACAAACATTCGTCCAGTTAAGAACGGGCTTTAGGAGTATATATACGTGTGTGCGTTTATGGCTGTGAGTGCATGAGTATGTATCATTGTATGCCTCTGTATGTGTGTGTGTGTGTTAGTATACTGCTGCTTCTCATACAGCACATGTACTAAATATTGTTTGTGTATATGTATCCATTATTAGTTGTCGTATATATATTACTTGATACCTGTTACCATAAAAAAATTCTCACTTAACTTACAAAAATGTTGGAGAACATTGTAAAGCACAGTGAGTTTGTGTACACCAGAATATAGCGCTATACAAAAGTTATCTATTACTGTTATTATTATGGCTTGGGGAGAGAGAGGTGAGACTGACAGTCAGTCCCACTGCAAGGCTCACCCTAAGCAACTGGCTCTAAAGACAGAAGGATCATATCTCACCCCACCCCCACAACCCACCCTTACCCCCAGGTGCAGCGGAATGCCTCACAGAAGAAAATGAAAGAGAGCAAAGCCTTGATAAAGAACACCCAGTTAACTGCAGAGTTAACACCCAGTTAACCTGGGCCAATCAAAATCCACCAGAAAAACAGCAAGTAAAAGTCTATGACAGCTGTGGGTGCTGTGCAGCAGCCACTTCAGTTTCTGCAACTACACTGCCCCAGTGATGGGGAGACATGCTAACACTGCAGAGTGAAAACACACCAGAACTTACCACAGCTTTCAGCCTTGTGCGGTAGTCCACTCGTGTTTCATAGTCAACGCGCTCCTTTAGCACAATAGATGCCCTGTAATCCCCCTCATTCACCTCTGTGTAGTTCAGGGCAAACTTCTGACAGGGCTCAGGGTCACTCTGTCATTGAAGAACAGGCACATTTTGCAAAATGAAGTAAAACAAGACAGGTATATTTCCCCAAAAGATGTAAAACAAGACAGGCATGTATATTCAAGCTGGCATATTTCCCCAAATGTGCTTCCTCAGTCATACTTCCCAAAATGAAGTAAAACAAGACGGGTGTGTGTCCTCAAAATGACATAAAGCAAACAGTTTATTTTCCCAAAATAAAGTAAAACAAGATGGGTGTGTTTCCTCAAATGACACAAAGCAAACAGGCATATTTCCCAAAATTTGATTGATGATCGCTTATATAGCGCTATTCTCCACTCTCTTGAGCAGATTCACTGCGCTCGCATGTGGTGCTACATGAGTGACTAGCTTTTTATAGCGTGCTTTTTGAATATCCACCGAAGTGGTGTACTTATAGTGCTAGCATGGCTGGTGCCACATGAAACTGCAGCCGTCTCTGCGCAAGTTCTACCATGCACCATGTCACTTCATGCAAAGGCACATACATAAGGTGCATGTGTGTTTAGCTGTAACCTGCCACCTGCACTTTTGGCAGAATGACTGGGATCTTTTACATGCTACTGCAGTAACATGGGAGTGGAACAGATACCGAAATAAGAGTCACCACAGAAAGTCGACCCTGGAGAAGAAAATTCTCCCGCTGCTCCTGCAGGGATTTGAACCTGCGACCTTTCAATCATGAGTCTGGCGCTCAAGCCACTGAGCTATCCCACCCCTTTCTCACCAACTGAGACTTTACTCGCAGCCAGCAGCAGCAAAAGCAGCCAGTGGGGGTCTGTCTGGGTGTTTTCAGATTTTTGCAAAATCAAAGTCTATAAGCAATAAACTTGGGTGTGTTTACAATGACATGCTCTGAAAAGTTGAATAAATATGTTTAAATGCATTTTATTCACCCTAACCAGCATTTGGGGATGGGGATAGCTCAGTGGTTAGAGCGTTGGACTCGTGACTGAAAGGTCCCGGGTTCAAATCCCTGCAGGAGCAGCGGGAGAATTTTCTTCTCCAGGGTCAACTTTCTGTGCTGACTCTAATTTCGGTATCCGTTCCACCCCCGTGTTACCACAGTAGCACGTAAAAGATCCTGGTCATTCTGCCAAAAGTGCAGGTGGCAGGTTACAGCTAAACACGCATACACCTTACGTATGTGGCTTTGCATGAAGTGACATGGTGCATGGTTGTATGGTGTACACAGAACTTGCGCCGAGATGGCTGCAGTTTCATGTGGCACCAGCCATGCCAGAGCTGTAAGTACACCACTTCGGTGGATATTCATAGAACGCGCTATAAAAAGCTTGTCACTCATGTAGAACCACAGGCAAGCACAGTGAGTCAAGAGAGCGGAGAATAGCGCTATATAAGTGATCATCAATCAATCATCAATTTTTGCTCATTTAACCAAGAGCATGGGATTAAAAACATTAACAAAATATATTAAAACTTTAACTAATGTTGAAATTTCATGTCTCTTCAGGTGCCCCAATGTTTGATATGTTCCCATGCCAAAATTGGTAAAGATTGGTGTACTTAAACCTCCTGTTGCTAAGGATTAAAGGAAAAACTACTCAATGCAGAGTGAAAACTTTAAAGCTGATTTTCTCAAAATGGCCTCTGCCACATGTGCAACCTTCAAAAACATGTCACATCCACATTTTTTTTGAGCAGAAACATGATCTAAGCACCCAGTTAACCTCAAAATAATGAGCAGAACTTGCAGATTTGAGACACACAGATATCTCAAATTGCCGAATTTTAAGTTAAGACTCCATTTTGTGAGAAGTGGTCACAAATGATGTAAAACAGGTGGGTTTACTCCAAATGTCCAACAGAAGTAAAAATAAGACAGGTGTGGTTTCTCAAAATGATGTAAAACAGATAGGCATATTTCCTAAAATGGAGTAAAACAAGACAGGTACATTTCCTCAGACTGATGTAAAACAGACAGGCATATTTACCAAATGAAGTAAACAACACAGGTACATTTTCCTAAATGAAGTAAAGCAGCTGCAGTTCTCCAAACAAAGTAAAATAGTTGTAATTTCCAAAATGAAGCAGAAAAGTTAAGCAAAAGAGACATGCACATTTCCCAGATTAAAGCATGACAAAAATAAATGCATTAAAAAATACAAAAGAAAAAACAGGTGTCATTTCCAAATGAAGCAAAGCAGGCAGGTATATTCCCCTAAATAAAGCAAACAGATAGATGCATGACAGAAAGTCAACAAAGAGGGAATATTCACATTTGATATTCCCATGCATCATCCAGAACTAATAACAGCATTGGTCAGAACACTATTTGAAGTAGTATGGGTAGCACCATTTTCACTAAGTAACACAATGACACTCATAAATTGCCCATACAAGAGCTGCCATAATGGGTATATTTCTAGTAAGTAGTATACAAATACTCCCAGCATCACAATCAAAGCTCAAGAGCTGCAGAAATGGGTACAGTGTTTGTAAATGTATACTCACAGCATCACAATCAAAGCCCAAAAATCCAAACTTGGCGTTGGCTCCCCTGTCTTCATCAGTTACAGATATGGTTCCTGCAAGAACGGTGTTGATAGGGTCACTCTGAAAAAGGAGGGACTGAAGTCAGCACACTGGTGCCATGCACTGATGCACAACTTGAAACTGTTCTGCTGAACTGTTGATACAGTTCACAAAGTTCATCATGGTATTTTATGCCTCTACTGACTCATGTACCACATCAAAAACTGATAATGACAATCTGCAAAGGTGCACAGAATATATCAAATAAGAACATGAACAACACACTGATTTTATTACATGAAATGGTTCCAGCCAGAAAATGATCCTCTCAAGCAAAGACGCTTACTTCCTTTACACTGAAGGTGAAGCCGTCTGCCAGGTCCACTGAGAATACTGGGTACTCATCATTGTTGTCTCGAACAGTGATGACAAGATCAACTGTGGACTGAAACATGCACATGTTCCCCACATTTTATATTTGGCATTAGCATCAAAACATTTTTTCTAGCTTTGCTAACATAACAGTCCATCACATATATGTAAACCAACAGATTTTATTCAAAACATTTCCACTTCTGGCTGCAATGGTTAAAAAAAAAAAAATGAATAAAAAAAATGAATAAAAAAAAAAAAAAAAATGCATCAAACCATGAGACTATTCATATGCCCCTAGCAACAGTTATGAACATGACAAATGAAGTCTGTGTGGGTTTGTATGAACTTCAGCAGTTTAAGACACAGTGATTATGTGTAATCCGCAAGGCTGTGAAGACCAGGTGACTCTGAAACACAGATCTGCACAGAGGAACCAAACTGCTGTGCACAAGACACAATCATCTGGACCATTCCCCACCTCTTTACCAAGTTCAGAATTGGTCAGTCAGAAATGCCCATGTCAGACCAGAAACATGACAACAGAACATCTGCTGCTGGCATGCCCACAATCACTTAACCACCACCTCTTTATTAAGTTCAGAATTGGTCAGTCAGAACTCTGTCTCTGTCAGACTGGCAACATGACAACAGAACATCTACTGCAGGCATGCCCACAATCGCCTGAACCACCACCTCTTTATCAAGTTCAGAACTGGTCAGTCAGAATTGTGTCCCTGTCAGACCGGCAACATGACAACAGAACATCTGCTGCAGGCATGCCCACTACCTCAGGCATCAGTTCTCACCAGTGGAGGCTTCATGGTGAGTGGTGAGGAAGCTTTCAGCAGCCTGGACAACTGGCAATGCACACCAGTCTTTGGGTAGAGATATGGTGTGTTTGTTTGAGTGATTGACAAGAAGAAGAATTAAACAAACTTACCCATTCATTTAAAAAGTCCCCTGTCAATGGGTTGTAGTCAACACATGCAAATGTGACACTGTTGGGCTTTTCATTTGGATTCAAGCTGTTGACAGATTGCTGAAACATGTAAAAAGCAACTTAAAAGCAAACCAACACAAAAACAATTCAATCAAGCAATCAGTCATTCAAAAACATGTTGCATATTTTTTCTTTTGTGTACAGAATATGCATACAGTTACTTTATACTTTAATTAATACAAAATGTTGATGATCTCTGCACTCTTCCTTGCCTACGTCTATTTGGATCAAAATCTCTGATGTTTAATTAGATGGAGTGCAGGATGTGGAGGGGTGGGGGGGTAGGGGATGGAAGAGAGGGGTATGCAGGGGGACTGCTGATGTGACACTCTTGAGTGTGTGTGTATGTGTGTGTGTGTGTGTGTGCGCATGCGTGTGTGCGTGTGTGTAAAGAAAGAGGCAAAGAAAGAGAGAGAGAAAGAGAGTGTGTGTGTGTGTGTGTGCATTTGTGTTTATGAGTGTGTGCTTGTGCATTTTAATCTTTGACATTACTATGATTATACATCTAATGACTAATGCAAAATAAGAAGGAAAACAATAACAACAACATTTAGGACTATCCTGGGTTAGGTGCACTAAGTCAGTAAGTGTCCATTATCATCATCACTATTTTACACTTCATTTGCCTGTGGCTGATTGTTTAGCTGATCCTTACCTCTCTGTCCAGTTTCCGTACAAGAGTGACTTCACCAGTCAGTGGGTCGACAGTCAAGGAGGAAGACTTGAGCACAGAGTATATCACTGGGTCATTGTCAGGATCAGTGCAAGAAAGGGTCCCAAGGACTGAATCTACAGGAAAGAAAACAAACAAAAGTGGATGTAATGTTGTAATGCACCTGCACATTGTTTGCATTGAATAATTGCCATTTTCAATTTACAATGTTTACAAACATTTTTTTTTTTTTAATCCTTGAAACTGGGGTACTACTGGAATTCAAAATCCAGTTCAACAATTCCACTGATATTAATGTTAGCTTGTGTACTGTGAGCATCAGATTCCCATTTGACAGATCTTAGTCTGAAACACTTGTTCTCAATGACAAAACACATGTATATACGACATACACAAAAACAATTTTTAAACTGTCCCTCCCTTCACAGGTATGTCTATCCCTGTTCCTTAGGCATGTGTGCATGTGTGTGCATGTGCATACGTGGGTATGTGCATGCATGTGTGCATTATGTGTTAGTGTTAGTAAATTTTAAAGCATTCTGGTCTCCCACCTTCTGTGGTGGATGGGTGTTATAAAAAACAAACAAACAAACAAACAAAAAACCCTACTTTATTAGTAGTATCATTATTACACAGTATATTACACACATGCAGAACTTACTTTCTGTGGTATTTTCAAAGATTCCTTTCTCAACCAACAGTGTTGTCAACTTGTCAATCGAAAATGTAGGCTCTAGAAACAAGTGGAAAAACAAACACACTCATTTGAAATGATTAATTAACACAGCACATTTTTTTTTTTTTTTTTTAATTTAGTTACTGGGCAATCAAATGTATTAAAGTAATAAATTATTTTAAGCCTTAGTGTTCTGTAAAAAGATTGGATTGTTGTGTTCATGTTCACAACAAAGGTGAAAAGATCCATCGAAGTTTGCCCAGACAATACCATAATTGTAATAAAACAATCAGCTGAACTTTTTGTGACCAATCTTGTTGTGGTGATCCATCATCGTGAAGTGCATCATGCAGAAAGACTGGTTTGCTATCTTCAAGGTCGAGGTCACATTGAGGGCTCATACAAACCAACCATGTCTGTTTCTAGTTTATATCTTCTGAACTTCCAATTCTTTTGTATGAAAAATGTTTTCTGGTGGTACATTATAATAAACCCAATTGAATTGTTGTGTTCAAGGTTACGGTCACAGTAAAAGTTCAGTTAATATTTGTCCAGATAATATCCGAAACATTTCAGCAAAATAAACATTTAAATTGCTGAACCTTTTGTAACCAAACTTTGCATACTGATGTATCATCATAAACTGGAGTGCCATTTGCATAGTGATTTACTATTTGTAAGGGCAAAAAATAAAATCACATTCGGCTTCATTTTCATAGAAAGTTAACTTTATTCAAGTCAAAATGGTGACATACAATGATACATTGTATTACAGACCAAATAGCTCTGATTTATTCTCTAGTGCTCAAAAGAGTTGATAGATTTAAAGAAATCATCATTACAGAAGACAAGATTATGACTCACCTAGAGGCTGTGTATTTCAGCGGCCCCACATACATGAGTTATCAGTTTTCCTTTGACTTATTAGTAATATTACTATTAGGCAGTGTGACTTTTCTGGCCATTTGTGGGATTTTGTTCCATTATATTTATGTTTGGACTAAAGTTGTTGATCTGACTTGAGTATAGCTTGAAATATAAGACAATCACATCATCATCATAACAGTAATAATATTAATAACAAACTGCAGGTAAGGGGCAGATTGATTATATACTGGACCTGTTTATTTAAACATGTATTATATATATACAATTACGATACAAAGACAGTTTTCACAGAGAAATTTGTTTACCTTTGTCTTCAAATCAACTTCAGCTCAAATGGATTTTTTGTTGTTGATTTTTTTATAAAGTGGCAGCAACACTTTTCTGGCACACAGCACAGTGTCATGAAAATCTACATATTAACAATATAATTCAAATCATCTAGTTCAATGCTTTCCACAATTCTATCATTCCAAGATTTAATTACACATATGAAACAGCCTTACAGGTAGCAATAGAAATAAAACAGTTAAAAATAAAGGTAAACATGGTGCTTACTTCCTTGTTGTGAAGGTGCAATCAGTGCTGGAATGAAAAAATAAAAATAAATTTCATGCATATAAACATTATAAAATACATGTATAACAATATTAACATTACAGTACCTCTATGAAAAGTCTATTTTTTTATCAAACTAAGTGAACATTTCATGACTAATTTGACTAATTTGACTAATCAAACTACCTACCTTCATATGTGTAATTAAATCTTTCTTCAAAAAAAAAAAAAAAAAAAAAATGTACAACCTACAAGTACAACTGAAAACATTCATTATATATATTATACAACATAATAATTGATACTAATAACAGTCAAAAACAAATAGACAAGAAAAGAAGGGGGGGGGGGGGAGAAAGAGAGAGAGAGAAAGAGAGAGAGAGAGAGAGAGAAACAGACTGTGACAGAACAAGAAGGAGAGGAGAAAGAGGCAAGAGAACAAGAAATGAAGAATAAGATTAAGATTATAGGAAGCTCAAGAGATACAAACCACAAAGCACTGCAATGCAGAGAACTGACAGCATGGCCAGCTGTAGGTAAAGAGCTTCCCACTGTTACCTGATGAAGTACAAATGCATTATTAATATTATTTACACAGTTAAAACATCTCTACAGTACAATTATGTAGTCAGGCAAATCTTATACTAAAAGAACAAATATTAAAATGGGTCATAATAATTTAACCACTTACGAACAGAAGTAGGAAAACTTCCACTAAAAGTGCTTTTTGACAAAAGTGTGAAGGTGGTGGCGTATATCAATTATCATATATTAAGTATTATGCACTTTTATATGCCCATTTTCTTTGCACACATGCAGCTTGGCTGTGAAAGGATCTATTATGTGCATGCACAACCCCCACCACACACACACACACTACAAATACATGCATGAATGATAATGAAATAATATTTTTTTTAAAGGCAGAAATGACAAATCAGTGTGCAGAACTTTTTAAGACCAAACTGTAAAATAGCAAAAATTAGCAGGTTGAGCGACAGAGTGTCAGTGTAGTTATACTTATAATAAGTTCTTTACAAAGAAGACGGTCTGCATGACTCTGTGAGATTATTCCCAGCATATTGTTGTTGTTTTTCACTCTGTCAGTTTTTTTAGTGTGTGTGTGTGTGTGTGTGTGTGTGTGTGTGTGTGTGTGTGTGTGTGTGTGTGTGTGTGTGTGTGCATGTACATCTGTGCTTTTGTGCTCTGGTGTTTATGTATGTGTTCATCAGGCAAGAATTACATGTTCAATCTGTATCAGTAGTCCAGAATACATTAAAAAAGAAAGAAAAAAAAAGCCTCATTAAACTTCTTAAAGCAAAAACAACAGTAAAAGCCAGGAAGAATCAAACAGCTGTATACAAGATCTACATAGATCTATGCAGTAATCACTGCATTAGTCGTTAGGCTCATCATTTGACTGAAGTCACTAGTCTATATAACAATTACTGGTTTACAAATATTTGTAAATTATTCAGGACTATGGACTGTATTTTTATGAATCTATGAAAGTGTGATGAGCATTACAGAAGTATTACCTGTTGTGCCAACCTAAAGCTACTTAATAACACTCCAACAAAACCTGATATGATTGTTTCGTTAATTTTGCATATATATCGCGTTTACATTTGATATTTATTTCAACAGCAAAAAGTCCGAATCAAATTTCAGTTATCAAAAATATGAGCAAATCATGCAAAAAGAATTAAACAGCACAAAAACGGTCCAGCCACTTGCCTGCTGCTGTCGATTCGGGAACCAGAGTTCGCAATGCCGATAGTAATACGGTGCAGCTTCCCACCCTATAGCACACCCATTCTCCTGACCCAGGCACGACAGGCAGACTCTTTGGGCACCACCGTAACATACCGGTCCAACCAGTCCCAAAAATAGAAATAGGCCTGTCCTACTGAGGACACTTTCATTCAGACTACCCGCCATCTTGAAGCAGCTGTCATTTGAAGATAGATCATGTGATACAAATGAAACAAATAGTTATTTAAATTACAGTAATAAAGCATAATTTTGGTAAAACTCTATTCCCTAATTAGAGCTAATCTGAGTGCTTTGTACACATATTTAGTAAATAAATGTATGTGTATATATAAATATATGTTTAAACCTATAAAACATAAACTGTCTGTAAAAAAATTATAAAATAAATTTCAATTAGATATTTCTTTTAGTAAAAAATGTACAGATTATTTTGCGATCTTGTTTTTATTTGAATAAGTTTATTTAGGAAAATAATCCACTTATGCTTTTAGAGTTGATAGTTTCAAAATGGCGGCCTCCACTGTTGCAGACGACAACTTGTCTAACCGGTTTCTGAAAATGTTTGTATCTAAATTTAGCTTTACTTGCAAAGCATGTTCTTTTCACTCAGTGTGTTTGGAACCAACACTGCAAAGGGTGTGTAGTGGACAGTTTCTGCTGTACCGGCTGAGGCAGTGGAAATCGCGCAGGGTATGTGCTATAAATTGTTTTTTTACTCGAAGTCTCCGTCTCTGTAAGTGGATATGGTTGATCACTTGATGACATAAATGCTCCAGTAATACATAGCAGTTAGCATGAATTTGTGTCCAGAAGAAAAAAACACGGCAGCGATTGATTGACGGTACCACCCAAGAGAAAAAAGTCTGTATTACTATTAGCATCTCTTCTTCTTCTGCGTTATGTCATCAGACTAGTTCATTAGTTTATCATTTATGTCTAACAACAATAACAAAAATCATGCTGCACTTGATTTTAAAAGGGGTGTGGCTAACAGTACTCTAAATTACAAGTATCTGGTACAGATTGGAGAGACTTAGTCTGGAATCTCCTCAAGCAGGTTATTTTGTCTTCTTCCAAATAGTGTCCAACATTACCAAGGCTCTGTAGTCTGACACTTTTGGTGCATGCTTGGTTATTTTGGTGTCTCCAGAGTCCATTGAACTCTGATAGGACTACAGGATCTTTAATGTGTGTATGTGATATTTTTGCAAGCATATATAATACACATGGGGGACCTCAGTTTATACAAATTATAGTCTCATTCAAGACTTTTGTTACTAAGTAACTTGGTGTTTTACACCGAGGACTTCTGTAGAATCTGCACAGAATTTGACTACAAATCTCTGTTTGGGAATAAAGCCTAGCAATAGCACATAGTGGTCACCCATACATTTGGTGACCATGCTCAATATGCTTAAGTTTGGCTTTTGGGAGTGTGCAGTCTTGCTCTGTGGCTGTGCCACTGACTCTCTTGAATCTGTCATTGGTGGTCCCAAGAAGGGGGAAAAAAAGAAGAAAAGAAGATACAAAAAAAGTGGGTGTGGATTAATATATATATAATAATTTAATATATGCCTCTGATTTGATGCTACCATTACCAAATTATCTCATATACTTTCAGGTGGCTGCAGCACCAAGATGTGGCTACCAGCATTGTTCTGCATTCTGGCTGTGCAGTTACTTGATGTACAAGGTAACTTTTACTAGTTTTAGGTTCAGTTTCCCCTTCATTGGTAACCCCTAAGGGGTTTACATACATATCAAGAAAACAGAAATGTTTAGTTTTGGAAAATGTGTGTGGTAAGGGGGTTGTGAAGGGTACGCATGATTCATGTATGCTGCATAATCATAAATACACACACACATACACACACACACACACTTGCTGTGCAGACTGATACAAATAACCCTGAGCAGTCTACATATCATATTATTAAGAATCCTGTGACACTGATTTGTAAAAAAATAAAATAAATTTAATGTTTATTGCTGATGAACAATAATTATGAATATGTGCACAGGTTATTTGAAGTTGAACATCATGAACAACTTTGGACAACCTTGTAATTGGTACAGCAAACTGTTTATTGACAATTTTTAATGTGCTTATCACAATATCAGGCACTTCAATGATACAGTGTACTGTTCATTGTGTATACAATTGACCATGAAATGTTGATAATTTTTCAGCACAACGAACGGGTCTAAAACCAAATTGGCAAGATACATCCCAAATTGTTGGCAGGACAATTGATGAAGATACACCCACAGGTACAAGAGTTTCAGTTCTGTTTTCTTTTGTTGATATTTTTTTCATTTGTAGTCTCTAGTACAACAGGCACAAATGTTTTAAAAGAGTAATACTGCTGGTAACATTACCTTATGACTTCTCTGCTTGCAACCCTACAGTTGTGCTCAAGTTCTTTTTTTTCATCCAAGAGACACTCTGTCCTTGTCACCTTGACTTTGGGATTGTTGTTTTAGCTATAAATAAATAAATATACTTTTATACTTTCAAAGAATTTAATCTTTTTACTTCTTCTCTTTTTTTTACCCTTCAAAGTAGATCTATTACACTTGACAACAATCATAGTGGCGTGTTTACTGAAAAGGACCCAGCAGCAAGAGCATTTAAACAGTATATATATAATATATAAGACCAAGGTCCAAGCAGAACCAGTTTGGATCTGATGAGTTTCAAGATAAACAGGTGACACTAGGAATAGGATGAGTAAGAACAGATGTTAGAATTATATTTTATTGCAAGTATTCTAACACTTCTTGTAACAATAAGGGTAAATGCTAAAATTCAGTTCTTGTTTGTTTGGCCTAATGAAGTTTGAGTTGATGAAATGAGTGATGGGTTAACAGGTTCCCAGGTCACGTTTCTTATGTATCTGTCAGTC
The DNA here is from genome assembly GCA_963584105.1 of Alviniconcha strummeri. Lineage (NCBI taxonomy): Eukaryota > Metazoa > Mollusca > Gastropoda > Provannidae > Alviniconcha > Alviniconcha strummeri. The sequence goes on along the minus strand of CAUZXP010000412.1, from coordinate 110,254 downwards.
AAAATTATTAACACCACATGTATTGTTAGTTGTAAATGTATACCTGCAAAAGCATGTGCTAGAACTGAAAGTGTTGTTACTTGTGCTGTTCTGTACTTAACTTCACCTGTACTACATTGCACTTAGAATCATAGAGATATGTGAGATACTAGCTGAACTGTATTTCAGGGACAAAACTGACGACTCTGGGTGTCATAAAAATCAAGGATATATAATATATAATTACTCATTGGAGCAACCCTATAGTAGACGTTTACATGTGTGTATGCTTGTAATATTTGCAGGATGTGCATGAGAGAGAGGGGGAGAGAGAGAGAGACAGACAGACAGAATGTGTGTGTGTGTGTGTGTGTAATATATAATGTTTGATTATGAGAGGTACCTCTGTTCTGTGTCCAGGTTCTATCATAGCGACAGTGAAAGCCATTGACCCTGAGGGAGGCCCTATCACATACAGTCTCAGTGGTAGAGCTGCTGAATATCTGGAGATCAATGAAACCTCCGGGGAAATCAAGATCAAAGTTCAGCTTGACTTTGAAAGAGACCCTGTATGTCACTTCGTTGTTTTTTTGTTTTAGTCAGCCTAATGATCAGTGTTCACAAAGCTTTCAGGCAAATCAAGGTCAGACAGCAGTGGGTTCTTGAATAAGACCCTGTACACTAGTTTCTTGGCATGTATACAGCACATTGCTTCTGAAAATTCCTTATAATGACTAGAAACTTCACTAAGTGTAGAATTTCCTGTTGCTTGCCAAAAACAATGTCAGTGGAGCCTGTTTTGGTGTTTTTCAGGCAGTGTAGAAAATGTTAAAGAGGGGAAAACTTCTTCTTCTTCCATTACATGTCTAACTTCAGTATGTTGAAGAATCTGATTAACACACAAGTTAATCCTTTTATTATATAGAGACAGCGAAATAGAGACAATGAAAATGTGTATTCTAACAAATAGTAACATGCTTCAAATATTTTTTGATCAAATTTTCTGCAGCTGATTGTTGTTTTTCCCCCTATATCAGTTGTTTCTATTTTGCACACACATTCTCCTAAGTGCTCCCTACGGGCCACTGGAACTAAAGGAGGCCCCTCAGGTTGCATGCTTATAAATAAATAGCCTTTGCATCCCTCACAGTAGTATAGTGTTCTGTGGTAAGACATATTGTGCTAAGTGCCCCTATGGGCCACTTGATCTAAAGGAGGCCTCTATATATATATATGTATATTGCAGAATATTTCTGTGGGCCTCTTGAGCTGAAGGAGACCCCTCAGCTTGCATGCTTAGTCTTCACAGCACTTACTGTAGTGGAGTTTTCTTAGTGACAGACAAAAGTATCCTTCAACAAAATCAGCGAATAAAAAGAAAAGAAAAAAATAACAACAACTGTTAACAAAACAATGGTTGGCTGTTGTGCATGTTGAATTGGCACCTCCTTTTTCATTAGACCCTTTTTTAATGAAGCTGTTGTGAGCTGTCTGTGCACAGTATCACAAAATAGGGGATGATACATATTCTGATCTAAACTGCAAAAAGAAGAAAAGAAATGCAAACAGTCCAACACTTAAAAAAATTACATCCATTGTTGTCTCCGTCCTCCCAATCCCCGTCTCCTTCCCCCACAATTTTTTTAATTATATAAGATAATGCCATCTGTAGGAACAACAGTCTGCTTTTTGAAATGCTTTTCTATTACTAGATGTTTTAATAAAAATGAAATAGAGGAGAGTGTGTGACTGTGAGTAGATATGTGATAGTCATGATATAATGAGCCAGTGACGAAACGCATACAAAAAATGGGACAGTGCACTTGAATTTCAACTCAGAATTTTAACTAAAATTTCTCAATTTAATGAAAGAACAAACAATTACTCACCAAAAAAAAAAAAGACAGAAAAGATAACTGAGACCAAACCTGTTAAGTGAACCTGACGTTTTCCCAGCTGCCCTGTAGAAAATCAGTTGAGATAAAAAGGTCAGTTGTGATGATCGGACATGGAAACAACAGAGTATTATTTTTTGACTTTTTTGTTTACAATTCTAGCTGTATTTTGAGGAAATAAGAAAAACAATAGTTCTTTAATCACAAGTTATTGATAATTTGAAATGTTGGCTTGTATTCTCTGCAATGATAATGAGAAAGGGACTGGTTAATAACAAAGCATAAATGGTCATGACAAGGCACAGCCTACTGGAAACAAATTCAGAGCAAATAATCTGAAAAGTTTAGGAGCAATTTTTTCAGCTGTGAGCGGAAAATGTAGTCAAATGTATTGTCTCTTGTTTCCTCATGATTTAAGATGTGTGATAATGATGTAGCTGGCATCAGTTTAAGATGCAGTGGACAGGTATGAATGTCCCATTTAGACCTCACTGAATTTCAAAGATTTTGCACAAAAAGAATCATTTTTACCTTCACTGTAGTATGTATGGTGCTTGTACTCTATTCAGTTGTATGTATCTCTTTAGAAAACAAACAATCCAACAAAGCGAACATCAAACACATTGACGATGTACATACAGTATGTGTATGCTAGTTTATTATCAATTTAATACTTGTAGTGCACTGTATCACTACATTTTGTAATAATCTCGTATGTCAATAAGGAGCACATTCCCAGTTTAGCATTTCAGATCAAGGTTCTTTGTATTTTTCCCCCTAAAAACAACAACCCATAACCCCAAACAAAACTTGGAAAGCAACCCAGTACTATTAGGTACAATTTTTTTTAAACTTCCTAAACTTGAGTTAAAAGAGAGATTGTCACACATGCGCACACACACACACACACACACACACATACTTTTGTTTTTATTTTGTAGAAATCAAAACTTGTTATAGCTCAACTTTGATTTCAGGATGTGGATATCACAGTCATTGCTACGGACATTGATGGTGATTCTCGGGTAAGTTTACTCCTGTTGTGTTTTGAATAGCTGATTGTCTGTTGCAGGAATAAACTTTCCTTTGTCCATGGAAAAACAAACAGCCACTGATAAACACTAATCAATCTAAGTAAATATAAAAACATATATACCAGGTTAAAAGGAATGCTTATTTTAATGGGGCTGTACAAAGCATGTGTAAAATTTTCTGGCATTGCCTGACTGACAGTTTCTATTCCTGCCACTGCCAGACAAACAATTCCCATTCCTTACACTTCCAGACTACTAACAATTGCCATTCCTGACACTGCCAGACTAACATTTCCCATTCCTGACATTGCCAGACTCACAATTCTCATTCCTGACATTGCCAGACTAACAGTTCCCATTCCTGACACTTCCAGACTAACAGTTTCTATTCCTGACACTGCCAGACTCACAATTCCCATTCCTAACACTGCCATACTAACAATATCCATTCCTGACACTGCCAGACTAACAGTTCCCATTCCTGATACTGCCAGACTCACAGCTCCCATTCCTGACACTGCCAGACTCACAGTTCTCATTCCTGACACTGCCAGATGGACAGTTCCCATTCCTGACACTTTCTAAACTTGAGTTAAAAGAGAGATTGTCACACATGCACACACACACACACTGCCAGATGAACAGTTCCCATTCCTGACACTGCCAGACTAACAATTCCCATTCCTGACATTGCCAGAGTAACGATTCCTATTGCTAACACTGCTAGACTAGAAGACATGGTGCAGCACTGCACTGAGCCTTAGTCCAACCAGAATTGAACCAAGTGCCCTTCTACTATGGTAAACTCTAGCCAACAATACTTTCACTTCTGCTTTCACTTCCTAAGCACACTGAGCCACTTATCTATGAATGAAAAGGCTTCTCTTTTGGAACCAATATTGTTGATGAAAATAGGGAGGGCAGTTTGAGTCTTTGCAGAGGTTAAACTGAATCTCAAACAAAGACTTGTCACAAGACTTACTGATGGGAATGGAGTAAATAATGGACTCACAGCAGTTTTTCAGTTGATTTATGGTTTGGTTTGTTAAAAATCTAAACCTGAAAGTTATGAAATATGTCTGTAGCAGCTGACATTTTTTGTCTGGCAGTCAGTGTCTGTGATGTGATGAACAAGGTCAGGTTGTGCAGCAAAAGTGTCTATAAGGGTATCAGCCAGTAGTTTACTGCTCTACATTGGTAAAGACCAAACCAGTGTGGCTTGTGGTCTGGGGAGTTCAACTTCAAAGCAAAAACAAAATACTTTTGTTGCATAACTATTAGTAGAACAATCATTTGAATCCTACAGGGGAAATATTTGCACCTTTACGATCTTTTGGGCCAGCTTGGATCTTCGCTTGGGGTCCCATTTTTAAATTTTATCTTGTCTTATAGCTTGTCTAACGTCTTATCATCTCTCTTGTGACAGGCATTTGGTTCCAGTTTGTCCATTAATGACGCCAACGACTTGTTTCCCCAATTCAGTGAAACCTACTACAACTTCAACCTTCAAGAGGTAAGCGGTCTTGAAATGTTTAACTAATTATATTGTTTTGTTTATTTTTTAATTTATTTGGATTAATTTGTGTGCTTGGTTGTCTGTGTTTTTCATCTCCTCCCTGTATAATATTAATAATGCTTTTTTTTATTATTTTTTTTTATCCTTTTTTTGTTTATTTTAGTTTTAATTATCATTTGTTTGTTATTTTTTTATTTGTGTTTTAGCCTGCTAGCTTTGAAAGATACCAGTTGATTAGTGTTTTACACATTGTATGGTGGCAGAAACATTCTTCTGTTTTGTCCATTGTTTACTGGTCTTGGGGTAGTCTTCAAATGAACTGCCTTTCAGTAGACACCTACATGATGTGTTTGGTGATGTAAGAAAAGCATTTTTAAGCTGTCATTTTTATAAATAGCTCTCTCTCCGAGCCTCCTGAGTCAGAGATCTCAACCTGAAAGTATCAGGAGTCTGAAAATCAGCAAAGTCCCTTAGGCTTCTTTGTTCTGAACTGAATAATGAAAACATTAACAGCATGTTGGTATCTCATTTTTGTGTACACACTAAGGATAGTAATTATCTGCATTTCACTGAATTTAGTGGGACCACTGAAAGAGAAAAGGAAAACAAAAAAACTGTGTAAAACTGTTACAGTTGGCAGTGCTATCAGTTTGTTTTTCTGTAGCTCTGAAGTGGAGAGTTAGTGCCCTGTTGTAAATGAGCAAATAGCTAAAAAGCTGAGAGCACTACCAAACTCAGGCCACTAGTGCTGAAAGGGATAACTGCTATCAAACTTGTTTGTTTTGCTGATTGTTTTGTACATAAATGTTACGTGCACTGTTCCCTTTCCTTCTCTTTGAAAGAACACAACAGTGGGCTACACCATCACCGCTCTGAGTGTCTCTGACCGGGACACAAAAAATGCACTGATACAGGTGACCTGTGATGACTCAACTCCAACTGTAAGTAAAGTCACAGTTTTCATTCTGTATTCATACTGCTTTAAAGAAACTGACATTCTGAAATGTTTCACTCAATGGGTAGAACAGATTGAAACAAAAACCTGGAATCGAAGGATATGTGCCATTTATTTTACATTGACATTACAAACTGAGTTCCATCAGAAAGAATTAATGTCTCACCACCCACTGGCCTACAGATGAACTTCAGCCAGTCAGCACTAGGTACAAACACATCTTCCTAGACAAGACCCTGGGCTGTCCAGGTACTGTTGTAAACAAAGCCCATGCCTGTGCTGTTTTCAAAAACAGTGATCAACAACCTTCAGTCTGTGCAGTTTCAAGCTTGAGCTCAAACACATGTTGTGGTGTGCCCAAGCGTATGGGCTGTCCAGGTGTCATTGTAAACAAAGCATGAGCCCGTGCTGTTTCCTAAAATGGTGATTAACCACCTTGGGTCTGTGCAGTTTGAAACATGAGCTCAAACACACATTGCATTGTTACTCCACTTGTCTAAATGAGTGGGGCTGATTAGTAGGACACTGCATGGGTACAGAACAATGTCAAGTGACCTAGCTTGTCTGCTGCACATGCCATCCTTTTGATGCCAGGCTTGAGAGGTCCATGCTCATGTTGCCCATGGAACAAGGTTAAATAGGCTTCTTATTGCCATTACCGCAGCATTAATGCATGGTGGAATTTTCTACAGCCAGTCCCACTAATCATTACTGCCCATTGAAAACAAAATTAACTGCACATTTTAGATTAGAATTCTTCATTCTCATTCTTTCTTTTGATCTCTTCTACCTGTTGGAGAAAAGGCAGCCTTCTTAAACACTATGAATTTTGAGGAGGCGGGTTCCTTTAAATGATGCTGACTATTCCACAGGCAGTATCAGTTATGTGCGCTGAGGTACATGCTGTGTTGAGTCTGCTGGTTTTGCTGCTTTCTCTGTTTTAGTCTTTTTTTGTGGGGAATTGGTATGTGACACTGTTTTGATTTGTGTCACATATTCATTGTTTTCTGTGGGTGCTCTGTTGTCAAACTGTCAGTACCACCCTTAGGAAATGGTGATATAATAACTTTGGAATATTACAGAATATTTTTCACATTTCTGTAAAACTTGTACATACACCAGCATTTTGGCTGCAGAATCAAAGTGCAGTTATTTGGTCAGCAGTGCTGTCAATTTGGAAAGGCATCCTTTAAGATGGAGAGTGATTTAGTTTATGGCCACTTTGTTCAAACTGGCAAACAAACTGCTATTAGGTTGTCACTGATTTTTGTGTATTTGGTCACTTACACCATCATTTGGGTAAAGCCTGCTTTGTACTTTACTCTTTAGTGTTGTGTATGGCTCAATTCCAGAATTGTATATTGGTATGCACAATTTCCTGTTTAGTTGGGTACACTCGTTTATTTGTTTGTTTCCCCAGCAATTTACATTTTGTTACTTTTTGTACTTTTCAGCTTGCTCGGGCATGTGAGGTTTTCAGGCTGGAAAGAAGAGAAACCAGCAACAAATACTGGAGAGGGTTCCTCATTCTCAACTCAGCTCTCAACTACGAATTTGAGAAGAGTTACTCTGTCCGCCTGCTAGCTTTTGTAAGTGAAATGTTTGTGTGATTATCCCTTTATACCTTATAGCTTAATCTTCATCCATGCTTCCAACCTGCTTCCCTCAACTCCCCTCCCCACTCCCCTACATTAAATAATAATAATAATAATAATGGATAGCTTTTAGTTTTATACATTGCAAATCATTTTGCAGAACAAAAACTCAGTGCACCAGCACACTCCATATATATGTACACATATAGAAATTCAGTCTAGACAGGAAAATCATGAGCTGGGTTTTGAGTTCAGAGTGGGAAGATTTCACTGACTGGCAGGCAGTGAACTTCAGAAAAATGGAGTACGTATTATCCATTTCTATTTGATTATAAGTAGTGTTTGGATAATTAACCATTTCTACTAGATAGATTATATTGTAGGTGGTGTGTGTGTGTTATTAACCATTTCTACTTGATAGATTATCTTGTTAGTGGTGTTTCTGTAATTAACCATTTCTACTTCATAAAATATCTATTATTTGTGATGCTTCAGCAGTTAACAGTTTGTACCTAACACAAAGTAACAGGTGTAATATGAAGCATTTTTTGCTTGTTTGCATCAGGTACAATAAAGTGTCGTTGTTTTTCTTTCTGTGAATATTTTCATTACTCATCTTGGCAGTTTTGCTTTGCTGCAGGATGGCAAAAATGAGAAGAGACAAGAGGTCCAAATTGGTGTGATTGACATCAATGACTCTCCACCATACTTTGTGAGAGCCCGGCAGAATATCATTCCTGAGGGATATACTCCGGTAAGAACCTTTATGCCATAGTCACATAGCAGCTGAGTTGTGAGTATGCAGTGGAATCTCTGTCATGAAGAGAGAGCCCTTCCCAAGGAGGGCAAGGGAGTTTTAAGCTTCTGTGATTTTTAGGTCATACGGTTTTGTAAAGAAAACTTAAGTGTTTTGGTGAGTTGGTATAGTGTCCGTCATCTGTACACTGTAGATGTCACCCTGCATGCAATTGTACATTGACAAATGCATTCCACAGGGTGAGAAGATTGCATGTGTGGCTGTTGTTTATTAGCCTGTTATGTGGGCAGCCACGTGCCATTTTTGGAGGATGTTTTTCCATTTCTGGAGGGTGGATGCTGTTACGCAGGGAGCTTATCATGGCTGAAGATAGTCCCCACTCATTGCCTTGGTGCTCTTGCTGGCATCGGGGTGTTGTGGCACAGCTCAGGTCAGGGCAGAGTTTACTTTTAGTGAGTAACTGAGTACAAAAAACAAGGACTCATAACAGCACACCTTATGCTTGGACTTTTATATATCTGAAGATTAAAACTTGTTAAAACATCCCCCCCCCCCCATTTATTTCTCTTTCCTCTCTACAGTCGTTTCCCCTCTCTCCTTCTTAGTTCACTCTCCCTCCCTCTTTCTCACTCCTGGTTCACCCTGTCTCTGTCACCATCATACTAGTAAGTAACTTGGTGTCTTATGCCCAGTCAACCATTGTGGTTATATCAGGGCAAACATCATACTCGTGATCTTGGGATTCAAAATAGGTAGCATGTGGGATGCATCATAATGGCTTCTTCTATAGCTTTAATTTCAAACATTAGAGACGTGTTGTGTGACTTGGAAACCATTGACCTGTATGTAACCAGATGTGGCTTATGCTTTCTTGCAGGGCACTTACATCGACTATGTGCTGGCCAGAGACACTGATGAAGCAGAAAGCAGACCTATCCGATATGAGCTGTTTGGAGGTAGGAACTGTGACATGAGCAATACCAGAGTTACACCCAAAACAACACCTTTCACTCCAGCAGTGTCATTGAGTTTGTGAGGCAGAAAATGGACCTATTTGATATATGAGCTCTGTAGTGGCAGGAACTGTAATATGAACAATGTCAAAGTTACACCCCAAATAATGCCTTTTTTCCAGCAGTTCTATTAATACAAATGAAGCAGAAAGTGCACCTGTTGATATGAGCTCTCTGAAGGTGAGAACTTGAAGATAAGCACTACTAATTAGTTTACACCTTTCTCCCCAGCAGTTCTGTTGACACTGGTGAAACAGAACACAGACCTAACTGATATGAGCTCTGTAGAAGTATAGAAGTAGGAACTATATGGGCAATCTAAACATTACATCCAAAGTAATGCCCTACCCTCCAGCTGTGTTCTTCTTTTTCCCCAGGTGTTTGGTTGATTGTTTTTGTCAGTGTTTCAAGTGTTTGGTTGATTGTTTTTGTCAGTGTTCCCACCCTTGATTCTTTTCTACTTTTGAATAGTACATCTGCAAAGTTGTCTTAAACTTTGACTAGAGCAGCTTGTAATTTTTGTATATATTATAATCTGTATTATTTTCTATTGCATAACTGATGTAGGAAATTTTCTTGCATTACAGATACTGAAGGGTTAGAATACTTCAGTGTTGAGAAAGTCAGTGGCAACATCACAAACAAATTGTTACTGGACTATGAGGACCCAAGACGTATACCTGGAAAAGAATTTACACTTCAGATTCGGGTTTGTATTGTTTTCAAGACTCCCTGGACTAGAGCTATTTACTGTTTCGTGGTGTCAAGCTCTACAGTTGAATTTCTTGTGTTTGGGTAGCTTTAGTTGGTTTTATAGAGGGCATAGTTAACGTCTCTCGCTTGGCTTCTGTTCACTTTTATGGACAGTGATAATCATAATGGGCAAGATGCATTGCACCCACCCATCAGGGAGCATTAACCATGCTGCAGTAATTACAGTTTAATACAAAAAAAAAAAAGGGAAAAAAAGGGCAGACTACCAGGACATGAGCTCAGAAAATGTAAAATGGATACTGTAATTTTTGGACTATAAGGCAATACTTTTTTGTTTAAAATTTGACCCAAGCACTTTATAGTAGGTATAATGTCTTAATAACTTTTGGTATGCATGTTTTCTTGCTGATTTATTTTCAGCCCAAATTGTACCAAACTCTTATGGAGAAGTATCATCCTCAGTTTTCAGACTGCAACAGAAATTGCCAATCTTGCCAAACTGATCAGTGGTATTTTCCAGGCAATGGACAGAGGACATGATCCCAGAAATGAAATTTGGAATGATGCAGTCAATAGGCTGGTCATGCTGTCATTGTATAGCAGCATATACACATAGGTAGAAGATTATAAAACCCAAAACAAAACGTGTTGAAAGTGAATAGGAATGAGAAAAAATGCCCATGGCAACAGCTTCAAGTTGATGAGAATGGGTTAGCTGACCAGTTTGCTGCCCTGCTCATCTTTTGAAAATGATGCTGCATGCAATATTTCTATCAGTTCAAACTTTTTTTTGGAATGGCAAAGTCACTGGACATTCCACTTTCCTGGTATTTTGATATTTTACTTTGTGTTTGATGGTGCATGTGTCATCAGGTTTTGCTTGTTGACAATGACATTGCCAGTGCTGTGCCGTATATTTGAGAGCACCCTATCTGTGGAGGAGGGGGGGGGGGGGGGCATGCCTTGTACCCAGAAGTGCCTTGTGGTGCAGAGAGTATGGTGCAGTCCTGTATAGAAAATAAAAAGACAAATGAGGTTTAATTCTTAATCAGCAAGAGGAGCCATTTTGAATGTACTTGCACACACAGTGAACATAGTTGAATAATGGTAACCTGTTGTTTTGACATGATGTTTTTGGAGGTCAGGATGATTACAAAGAATGCTGTTGTTCACAGTGAGCAACATGACACATACTTTTTAATGTGCAGAGTGGGTGAAGCTATGTTAAATTGCTTTCACTTTCTGATTGCTTGTATGTCTATATGTTCTTGTAGGCCAGGGAGCTTCTAAGCAGCAACCCAGAGGTTCTTGGTAACGACCCCATTACCACAGCAACAGCTGTCGTCACAATTCGTTTAACAGATATCAACGATAACTGCCCAGAGTTTGACCAACGAGAATATACAGTGAGGATCCGTGAAGACATCCCTGAGGGCTCCAACATTCCTCTGCAGATGACCGTCACAGATAAAGATTCGGTAAGGATGTGTTTGTGTGTATACATGTATCATTTATATGGCTGTACACTTGAGGGTGTGCTTCTGCATATGTGTTGTTCTGAGCAGGGTAAGTGGAGGGGCTGCACATATGCTCCACCCACCCTTTCACTTCCTTGCCCCTCCACCCCCTGTCCTTCTTCATTCATACACCCCCCACGCCCCCACCCCTCCTACCACACCCATGCCTCATCCAGATCTTAGTAGGTCTTAAAGAATAATATATGATATTGATCAACATTTTTTTATGTATTGCTGTTCACAGCCTTTTTTAACAATTATTATTAAAATGAGGAATGTTGTACACATTAAAAACATGATGATTGTTACTAGTCATACTGTGAAGCTTTTGCTTATATTTATAACCAGTCTAATATCACACAGCTCCTAACACCAGCAGTCAACTTTGTTACAGATTTTGTGTTGAAAAGAGTTTGTCAGTTTTCCTTTTTTGTGTATGCATGTGTGTGTTGGAGGTGGGGGGGGGGGGGGGGGTGGGGTGGGGGGGGGGGAAGAGAATCTATGCCTGCCAGAAAAGAGTGTCTCAGTTTTCCTTTTTTGTGTATGCATGTGTGTGTTGGAGTTTGGAGGTGGGGAGGGGGTCTGTGCCTGCCAGACTTGTGGTAACAGTGCTGCCCTCCACAAGAAAAGTTATTCCAGGCAAACCACAATGTTAACCCCTTCACTGCCCCAGCCTGTACAATTTTAGGGATGAAGAGTGCACACATACATGCCTGCAAACAGTATATTTGATGGTCGTATATTGTGGTAGAAATCCTACCACATGCTCATGTGAAGTGGGAGGAAAGCCTTTGTGATTTCAAATTTGGCACTTGTTTGGGTTGTTTTCCAACTGACAGTGCGGCAGTCATGACAGTGAAAGAGTTAAGGGAATTTGTCAGGCTTGTGTTGTGATGGGGTGTCTTGTTTGTGTTTATGCCAGGGTCCCCGCAGCACCTTTGACTTGCAGCTGATTGACCCCACAGCCACCTTTGAAGTGACACCAACCTCTGGACGCTCCCCTGCCAGTGTAACCATTCGTGTGGTCAAGGCAGCGAATATCGACTACGAAACAGTTCCACGCAACTATGATTTGACGGTAAGATGTGCAACTGACTAGTGTTAATAATTAATGCTGCTGCTGTCCAGTTAATGTGTTGACAAGAGAGAGAATGCTTCACTCAGTGACTTCAGATCTGACAAAAAGTGTCATGGTGCCCACATGTTTGGAAAAGTTATTGGAACATTTATCTCTCTCACACATGTAAGAACAACCTCGTGCTGTCAGTGAGTGATGGATCACTGAAAGAAAGTGAATCTGAACTGTTAGATGAAACTGGCAGAGGTGTGTCTCATCTCATTGTACTGTTTGGTTCATTATGGCCTGTCACTTATACCAGTTTTGTGACCTTGAAGTTCAAGTTGAACCATTCTGAAGTCTTGTGATAAAAAAGAAAAAAGGAACATGCACTGTGTTTTTGCATTTCAGAGGTGTGTCATTTGAGTGTTTCTAGGTCTTGTTTCATTCGTGTCCAGGAATTTTTTGCTGAAATCCAGTGTGACTGCATGTAAAGTTTTCAAAAACCAATCCATTATTTTACAGGTGAGGGCAGTTGAAAATGGAAATGGCATTAGACCCCTCAACTGTCCAGGGTCATCAGTTGTGCACATCATAGTAGTTGATGTCAATGATGTAAGCCCACAATTCGACAGAATCAGCTACAGGACCAAAGTGAAAGAGGATGCTCCAGGAGGAACTGTTCTCATCACTGTCACAGTAAGTGGATGGATACATAGTGTTTTCTCTTGCTGATGTGTAAAAGGAACTAGTCTTCTCAAACCATATTTTGTCCAACCAGTAGAACAGGAGTAGAAGGGATTAAAATATAAAACAAGGATTTAAATTTTAGGTCAAATTGTAGAAGCAGAAAAACAAGCAAAAAAAAAAAAAAAAAAAAAAAAGAAGGAGAAGAACAAGTAAGTAATCAATTGTTGGGGCATTACATTTAGATCTGGAAGACCTCAAACAGAGTAAAGCCAAGGATTTTGTTTTAAAATGCCTTGCTGACTTTATTTTGAATTACCTGAGGGGCACACCACAGATGTTGATGGTTTAACTATGCAGTCACTTTCTGTGCAGGATCAACTGTGTGATCACTATTACTTCTTAATTTAAAGCATAACATTTTCCCTGCAACTGAAATTGAAATACCTCTGTTCATGGCAACTGGGGCAGTATTTCAGGTCACCTTGGGACATTCCTTTTGGGAACCACTTTTGCTATGAAAATGTCCCCAGGAGACCAGTTCATCACCCTGGGGAATTTATGAGCTGTCAAAACATATACCAGTGGACTTTCTGGGAGGTTCCCCCCAACCCTCCACATACTTTGCAACAGATCTTGAGCAGTTTTATTTTAGTTGCAGTTTTTAGCAGCAGATCTTGATTTTTGTTTTGTTTCGGTTGCAGTTTTTTTCCATTATTCTCTAAAGGTTGCATGCAGATCACATGTAAGCTGTCTGACCCCTAGCAGCATATAGTGTATAGCACTCTTTGTCATGCAGCTCTGCAGAGCATGGCTTCAAAGAAACTTGACATTGAAAACAAGCTGAGAAACAGTCACATACTGCGTATGGTGATAATTAAGCCACTATACACATCTCCAAAGAAACTTGACATTAAAAACAAGCTGAGAAACAGTCACATACTGCGTATGGTGATAATTAAGCCACTATACACATCTCCAAAGAAACTTGACATTAAAAACAAGCTGAGAAACAGTCACATACTGCGTATGGTGATAATTAAGCCACTATACACATCTCCACAGAAAATGTGTGCATGGACATGTGCAAGCTTTGCTTCTTCTTTTTTAAGTCCTTCTCTCTCTTTTTGTTTTGTTTTGCTGCTGACATCTTTACTGAGGGGTGATATTGGGTATGTGTACACACATGTGCATGTGTGGGTGTGGGGGAGAGTGAAGGATAAAGATGTGGGGGAGAGTAAAGGAAAGAGTGTGATAATTATGAAATGCATTATTAAATTAGGTTGTGTATTGTACTGTTTGATGCATAACGCTTTGAGCCTTGCACGTGTATCATTATCATATGGGAATTCAATGCATGAGAACTGCGTTTATTATTTTTGTTATAACAGAACACACTCAGGACTGAATGGGTAGTGCAAAATACAATATTTGTTACAAGTACTATGCATGAATGTTTTCTTTTCTTCTCTTTTCCTTAGGCTAATGATCAAGATTCTGGAAAATTTGGAAAGGATGGCATCCGCTACAGTCTCATTGGCAGTGGTGCAAATCTGTGAGTTCTTGCATTTGCATGTAACAAGTGATGTAACCCATTCTATGCTTTGGCGTGTCTCATTATATCCTTTGCATTATGCTTCCTGTATGCCAGTTAGATGTGAGATGACTTCCTGAAGAAATTTAAACTCTTTCATGTGTTTTTGGTTGTAGCACATTTTTCAGAAAGATGATTTCTGGTTTTCTTTAACCTCTAGACTTTTCGTAGAAGGAAATTTCATTAGCAGTGCAGTTTTTTTTTTTTTTTTTTTTTTTTTTTGGGGGGGGGGGGGTCTTCCTGAGGATGAGATTGAATTGTTAATAACCCCCTTACACTGGGATAGTTACCAGTACAATAGGACTGACCCTCTGCTTTGTTCTTGGGCCAAAGAAATCAGATCAACTTCAGAAAATGACTGATGTCCCCAGTGGCCTCTTTAACTTAAGAAAGGGCTATATATATCTAGGCTCTCCTCCTGTTATTCTCTCTGTTTTAGATATTCTGCTTCTTAGTAACTGTATTTGTCACAGTAATTCAACACGTGCTGTTTTTTTAATTACACCTTTACCTGTTTCTTTTTCCTCAGAAAATCTCAAAACCCCAAGGTCTCCAGCTTTCAGTTTCACAAATTTCCTTGAAAATGTAAAATTTCATAGGAATATATGGCTGCATGGGCTTTCATCCTGCATATATAAATGTCCATGTAAGAAAGTGCATTAAGCCGGCGGTTCTGTCATGTCCAGGTTTGAAATTAATGCCGTCAGTGGTGTTGTGACTGTGAAAACGTGTGGCACACCTGGCGAGACCCCCTGCATCGACTATGAGCGGAAGGAGCGTTATGACCTGGCGGTGCAAGCCCTGGACAATGAAGGAGGCATTGGTGCCCTGCCTGGCACAGCCCAGCTCATCATTGACGTGGAAGATGTCAATGATAATCAGCCTAGCTTCATCTCTGACTACTTCCGCTTCATCCTAGAAGGAAATGTGACGACAACAGATCCCTTGGTGATCAAAGTAAGTTTGAGAGTAATTCATTTGAGACAATATAGGTTAACATGACTTTGTAGAAGTATTCACTAATATGAAACAAAAAAGTGCTTTTCTTGATCAGTATCACCACAAAATTCATATGCGACAGTATAGTGGTGTTGTTTATCAGTTGGTTTTTATTTGTCCAAATGTGTCCACCTGTTGTTGAAATTGTGCCTATGTAACACAGTACATTTTTATCTGAACATTATAAAAATGATGGTTCAGAGAAGATAACAGTTGTTTTACAAAATATTTTTTGCTATTAATCAGTAGTCTCGGAGCATGTGTTCTCTCAGACTGTTGGAGTTCTTTGCATGAAAGTAAACTTGTTTGAGATTTGCACTTATATACCATTTTCAGTGGTTTGACTTCCAAGGCTGCACTGCACGATGCACTGTTACATATACAGAGACATGGTTAGACAGACATATTGCTTTTACTGCCTATCCTTTTCAGCCATCATGGCAATAACATTAAGTTTGTAAAGATAAAAATTACAGCTCTTGGGAGGGCAAGTGAGGAAGTGTGAAAGAACTCAGAGAAAACACCACTAAACTCCAGCCACTGCCAGACATGGCAGCTAGAACACGTGCATTGAACCACAGTGCACGGAAAATTTGTGAGTGGGTGAACACAGGAATGGGAAAATTGTATGGATGCCTTGAAATCTTTATCTGTGACTTCCTGCTGACACAGGCTATTGATCGAGATGCCGGTGCAAACATAACCTACTCCATCCCTGCGGGCCAGACAGAGGCAAGGCTGTGGCAGGTGAACCCCATCACAGGGGAAGTCACTGCCATTCGACCCATCAAGTACGCTGATGTTCCTGATGCTACAAGAGGATCGTGAGTATTTGTTTTCCTTTTTTGCTATTTATTCGGTCAGCCAGTCTAGAAATACTTGCAGGCACATATATCTTTCCTGAAGGGAGGCTGGTGATTTCTGATGTCTCTTCTGTCTGGAATCTCAGGGCTGTCACTTGACTCCCCTTTCCTAACATGTGTCTCATTTTCTGCCTTGTCCTCTTGCTCTTTCTGTCTTGTCATGTTTTCAGTGTTTTTGTCCATACCTTTTGTTATATTTTTCTTTAACCTGGTGTTGATAAAATAGATAAAATGTGCAGCATGCAATATTGAAGTGACTATAACTCTTCAAAAAAAGTGTCTTTGATTTTTGTGTGTGTATCTTTTGTGTTATATTTGTGTACCAATTTGATTTAGTGGATTTGACTAGAGAAATGGTATACATATGAGAAGAGTGGAAATGGGCATTTGCTCATAATGACAGAGTTTGACTGTCCTAAGGTGACCCTGTGTGGTTGACATGATGTTAAGATCTGGTTACTAACTACCAGGCATCTCTCATAGTTTGCTTTTTCTTTGTTTTGTTTTGTAGTAGTACCAGGAATAAGTAGTCTGTAGTCCATTTTTTATTCTACATAGATTAGGTTTTATTGTTTATGTGTTTTAAAACTGGCACTTGTGTTTTATTGTTATCAGAAGTGCAGATTTGAACTGGGAAGCAAGGATACATTTTATTTTTTAATGCACACACAAGTATCTAAAAAAGAAAATGTTTGCAGGTTCCGCTTTGAAGCCCAGGCATCTGATGGGAAGTATGACTCACTTGTTCGGATCGAAATCAGTGTCATTGTAAGTTGATTTTTTGTGCAGATTAACTGCCATTATCAGCATTGCTACTTCTGTCCTCATTGTTAAAGGAACTGACTTACCTCTGTCCACCTCCAAAATGTATTTTCTCCCAACTGGTACACATCAAAGTAAACACTTCAAATGGTCAGCTTTTTTCAAAATCATTGTAACCCTTTAAAGAAAACAATATTCACTTTAGGTGAGTTATTTTTTTCACCAACTCATTCTCATAGTGTTTAGGTCATATACTGCAACACAGACTGCTTTCCACATTCTTAACAGATCACACAGTTACCTTCAAGGATGCAGCTGTAATGTTCAAGAGGTGTGTACTTGTGTTACTTGAGCACAAGTGATCACAGTAGGCATCAGGCCAGTTGCATCAGTCATCAGTGTTTTGTACATCAGTCCTGGTCATTGTTATACTCACAAGACTAGATCATGAAGGGCTGCATGTGGAAAAGCCAGATGCCAGAACTGTGGCAGGTTAGTTGGGTCCGGGCTCTCAAATGCTGGAAGAAATGCATTTAAGGAAAGAAATTAAAAAAATCTGGTGAATGGCCCCAGGGAGAGAAGTGAGACAAGGATATAGTGTGGGCCAACAGAATTGTTTCCCTTTTTGGCCTGCATTGCTCAGGTCAAATGGTTTGGTTTCTGGCCTAGCTGTGATATCCCCCTTTGATATTTTGGTTGAAAAATCTTAAGGTGCAAGTCACCCTACATGTAAAATCAATGGGGATGTTAAAACTACATGTGGAGGCCTCAATCTCTGTTTTTATTTTGATCTCATCTACATTGTGGACAAAACATGATTGAAGGTAAAAACCTAAGGATTGTCTGTTGTGGTCCCTTCTATGTATGTGTGGCTTAGATATTTTTAATTCTGTGACTTTGCCATTGAGGAGGACAGTAGCTTGATTTTTACTCATTTCTCTCATTGTCCAAATCATATCATCAGTTTGGTAAAGAAAAAATGGATTCAGTTCCAGAGAGGGTACAGTGGACACTGGGGCTTTTTTTGAAGGTTTTCTGTTTCTTTTCTTTTTCTCTGAACTTTGTAATATATATATATGTAAGATTTAAAAAAAAAATTACTTCTGGTTAGCTGGGTGTCATCTTCCAGTCTGTTCAGTTTTCCAGTGGTCAAATTCAGGATAGAAAGGATGATTGTGTGGAATCCTTTACTATACATGTGACTTCATACTGATATTGACTGGACTTTGGTTTTGACAGGATGTGAATGACAATCCGCCAATCTTCCAGCCCAGAGAATACAGAGTTGCCATTCCAGAGAACACACCTGGAGGTAAGCACATGTAGATGTATGCCTCTCCCAAGTGTGAAAAGAGGCCTTATTTATGGATCCCTCAAACCATGAGTGAAACTGGTCAGACAGCCCACCCTGATTTGATGAATGACACATCCTTCCTAGTGACGCTGGCCATTCTCTGCATGAGTGCTGGTTATCCAAAACAATTTGTTGGAAGCAAAGAAAAAGACTGAAAAAAATACTCTGCTGTTGTTTTCGTTCTTTTTTTCTTGGGGGAGGGGGTGGGGGCGGGGAGGGGAGAGCAGCACTCCAGCACTCCCCCTACTGGTATTTTGCTTAAGAAAACAACAACCTTTTTGTGTTTACATGGTTCACCTGTCATCAAAAACAGTCTGTCTATTCCTTCTATATTACAGACTCACAGGTTGTCCAAGTGTCAGTGAGCGATAAGGATTCCCCTACCACTGGCAACGGACAGGTTGATGTGTCGATTGATGGGGGAAGCTTTGGAAAATTTACAGTCCGGTCTGGTGGCACTTTGGACGATGTTATTTTGGCAAACATTGTCACATCGCAAGATGCCACCTTTGACTATGATGTCCAGAGACTTTACAACCTTACTGTAAGTGTGATGTGTGTGTGTATGTGTGTGTGTGTGTGTGCACGTGCCTGCAGATGCAGGTGTGGGAGAGAGGGAGAGAGACTATGGTGGTGTTTGCAGCACAGTGAATGGTTGGATATGTTGCACTGGGTAGGGAAGTGCCATGAGGCAAAAGGTGTGTGGCATAGTAATCAGTATAGGTTGGTGATTTAATACAATATGCAGTTATACAGCATAGCCTGGGGTGGTGCAAATTTGAGAATGATAGCAGCATAGAGTAGTATGTATGAGGCAAAATACTGAGAGAGTAAAGTGCAGTGAGGCAATGCGTGTGCAAGATTTTATGGGCATCATAGCATAGGCTGACATAAAATGTGCAAGAATGTGAACAACATAGTAGCTGAGGCCCAGTAAGAAAATAATTATATGTGTGTGAATGTGTGCATATGGTGGTGCAGTGAAGCAAAGTGTGAGTAAGAAGATGAGTGTCACATGCACAGGGTGGTGTGGTGCAGTGAAACAATATACATATTGTGATGATTGAAACTGCATAACTCACAACTGTAAGTTAAGAAAAACTAAAAATGTGTTTTAATCAGCCTTTGTTTGATCACTTTAATTTTGTTGGAGGAAGTTTTTTTTTCTGCTTGATAGTGTTGTAATGAATTTTTATTAGCAAAAAAGACATCAGTAATGGTTGTTTTCTATTAAAAGTAGGTCATTTATATGTTTTTTTCCCAGGTGTGTTTTGTCTCATGACAGCTTATGAAGTTTTAATTTGTTTTTTGACAGCACCTCATGTGATGGATTACTAAAGTCTGATGGTTAACTTTGAAAAGTGAAATGTGCAGCGTGTGTACCAGACACAGTAGAAAGGTTACCATTTCTTTTTGGTAGGTGAAAGCTCGTGACCGTGGAAACCCATCCAACACAGGGACAGCTATTGTGATCGTGGATATCCTGGACACCAACAACAAAAATCCCTACTTCGACCCGCCCACTACCTCTGTGTCTGTGTATGAGAGTGAGTACCTTCACTTACACCGTGAGCTATTGCCTTTGTTTCTGCGCCTAGGGAATTTTGAAACATGGCTGACAAACGCTCATTTAACAGACTGTTTACAATGCTTCTGAAGCCCTAGAATTAACTTTTGTTGAGGGTTTTGATGAGGAAGGCAGTATTGGAGGTGAAGTTGAAAATAATGATGGTGATGATAGGGTTTGGGACAACTTTCCAGAAACAGTAGACCACAGTTCAAGTGTTTGTGTTTAATTGTCATTGTCTCATCACCTTTTAGATAGGTTGTTTGTGATCCTCGAACAAAGGCTCTAGACTGATGGCCCTAATATGGTTAAAGGGGGGAGATTTTCCCCTTCATAATATGACACACAAAATGTAACCATTTCTTTGAAACACTGCTTCAAGAGAATTCATCCAGAAACACTCCAGATACTGTGTTGGAGTGGAATGCAGGTCACATGAAGGCTGCTGTTTCAGGGAACACAGCCTGTGGGTCAAGAGAATTAAAAGTAGTCAAGAGAGTTAAAAGTGGTCTTGCACTCTACTGTAGAAAGTAACTGTCATCTTAACTATGATTGCAGTTTCAGAGAAAGAAAAAATGGTGCCTTTACCAAGCTGCACCATCCAGTGCATTAGCTTCACCTTCCCAGTGCAAAAGGCTCTGGTGTCCACTTGTTAAAGTAGAAAGACTGGTTTGTGCTTACATCATTGCTACCTTTCTGTTTCTCCCCAGACAAACCAGTGGGTTATCTTGTGACCACAGTAACTGCCAGAGACAGAGATGCTGATTCACAGCTGACCATCACATTTGCCAGCCCCACCCGAGCATTTAACCCTTCAGGGGTAGAGGTTAACGACCCCACTTTGTTTGAAGTGAGTAAGGCCAATGCAAGTTTGGGGTGACTTTGTTACGTGCTCATGCTGGTCAAAATTAGGTGTGAAAGTCTTTATGATTGCAGGGATTTTGTGTGTTTGTGTGTGTGTGTTTATTGTGCCTATGTATGTGTGTGTGTGTCTGTGTGGTGTGTGTTCATTTATTGCGCCTGTGTATGTGCATGTGTGTGCATGCAGGCATGTGGGCCGGGCATGCATCTTTGTGTGACTGTTTATTGTGCCTGTGTGTGTGTTTATTGTGCCTGTATATGTGTGTGTTTGTGTGCATGTGTGCACGTGTGTGTGTGTGTGTATATGTGTGTGTGCTGTGTTAATTGTGCCTGTGTATATGTTTTGTGTGTGCTTATAATGACAGTTCCAGCCTGTGTTGGCTCAAAGAGCATCCCGCCCATCACAAGGCATTGCCCATAAACCACAACTTTTAAGAGAAAGGAGAGACAAAGCGGTCAATCGAACTGACCTGATCCAGTTACCAACCTAACACCTTACTGCTGGGCTAAAGTGGTTCACATCTATACAACTTTGTATGTGACATGGCTTTATGATTGCAGATACGCAGCCATTATAACACACACATATACATATATATGTTTCATTGTAATTAATATTTTTCACTTTTTTTTTTTTTTTATTAATAAAAGAAATCACACTGCTTGAATTTATGTGCACAGTCCTCAGTTTTGATGAAGCTCTCACAAATCGTAAGTGGTGTGTTTATGTGATTGTGTTCTTTTGTTTCCAGAATTTGTTTGCCATTGACAGTGAGGGCCGTGTGACAGTGAATGCACCCCTTGACCGTAACATTGTCAACTTTATGACATACAGATTGTTTGTGCAAGACACAAGAGTGTCTCCTCCTCAGGAGGGCTATGGTAAGCATATATCAGGCAAAGTGAGATGTTATGAATACATTTTCGTACAGGATACCACTCTGTGTGTCAGGCCTGTCATCAGCTGATGTGAAAGTTTCCATAAGCTCATTAGTATGCAGCCACTTTGCATGCAGATGCATACATGGACATGTTTACATGCATGCACACACACATGCATGAGTAGTTTCCCCGCTGTTGCCTTTGAAACAGTTCTAATGTTGGTCTAGAAAGTATAGATGTAAAAGCAAAATGTTGCAATGTTGCGTCCTCCATGCCAGGTGTCAAAGGGTACAACATGTTTGCTCACCATTTTCCTGGGTCTTTCAGTCAAGGCTTTTATCATTCCAACTCAGGGAAGAGTGACTAATTGTGAAATGTGAAGTAGATACATATTTTGACATAATGATGTTTTTGTTGTTGTCATTGTAGATGTCTTGTTTGTTTCAGGGAGGGGGGGGGGGGGGGGGGGGCATTGAATGTGATTCATCTAGGTACTTGCTCTTCTTGTTTGTGACTGTAAACTGATGTCAAATGAGCTTTAATGTGCTTGTGCAGGTACTCTGTTCATCCGTATCTTGGAATACAATGACCAAGCGCCTGAGTTTGACCTGCCATTCTACAACTTGAGCGTGCTGGAAGAGAGACCACTGGCATCATTTGTTGGTTCTGTATTGGCCAGGGATGTTGATGATCAGATCCAGTCCTACCGGCTCAAGTCAAATCCTGGAGATCTCTTCACCATCAGCAACAATGCAGGTAGGTTGTTGACGCAGTTACACTGCATTTACGTTTACACATGCAGGAACATTTGCTAACATTGACACATGAAACCTGCGTGCACCTGTGCTGACAAAAGCATGCTGGCAAATAATACAGGGAGAGACATTACATTACAGACATTACATTTTTCATCTTGGGACCTGTTTTGGGATATATACATACAGTCGTCGCTTCAGTTCTAGTCTGCTTGTTGCTTAATAATGTCAGCCATGATGCCAGAAAGCAAATAATTGATGTTCCAGTAAAGATGACAAGAATCAAGCCAAAAAATGTGAAGTATATTGTAAATAAGTCAAAACTTTTTTCCTTATGCAAATGGCTATAGAAAGGTAATTAAAACATATTTTAAACTGTTGTGTGCCATACTGGTTTTAAAACAAGTCTCAAGGACAGTATGTACATTTGATTCTTTTTGGTGGGGTCTGGTGTTTATTCATTTATTTATTGTTCAACTGCACTATGTGACACTGCTGTTTGCCTCTATGCATTTTATTAGTATATATATATTTTTTCGTTTCTGTCCATTCCTTCTTTATATTTTTCTCTAATCAGGCATAAATCAAACGGAAAGGTCAACAGTACCAGCATATCCTAACCTTATATGCTTTTTTAACAAGTGCAGTAACAAAGGGACTGACACTTCAGAGATTTGTGTTTGATGTATGTGTATGTATATTTTGTTGGTATATTTGTGCTTGGACCGATTTTGTAGATTTAATTTGAATAAGAGTTTATATAATGGGAATAACTTTGAAATATGTATTTACTTTGGGCAGAGTTTGGTCACCCTGAAGTGACCCAGTGGTTGACAGAATGCTAAAACCCAATAGGTAATTGACATTTTTTGTGCCTACTTGGTGGGATTCAGTGGGGCTGGGGAAAAAGTAGCAAGTACTCAGTGCCAAGTCAAAATGCATTTGCTTTGTACACATGCTGTATGTACTTCGGCAGGCTTGCTGAGAGTGAATGGCCGCATTGACTACGAGACACAGCACAATGTGACTCTGATCGCTCAGGCCTTTGACAGCGGCTCTCCGCAGCGTCAGAACACCACAGTGGTCTTCATCAACATCATCAACATCAATGACAACACACCAGTTTTTGGTCAGGTACAAGCACATTTGAAAATGGCACATAGACTTCTCAGGTCCTGAGCTGTGATGTATGCAATTTAAAAAACACTGGTATGTTATAGCTCAGACGCTTTCAGCAGTCTCATAGCTGATCTATTTTTGTGACCTGATATGAGGTGATATTTTATCTGACACCTTATCCATTCATGTGTTCATGTGATCATAGTTGATCCATTCCTGTAATGTGATAGCTGATCCATTTATGTTCTGTGACAACAGAGTCATTTATGTGATCATGCAGACAGCAGACTGATTTATACGAGTCCATTTGTGGGACCTTACAAATAATCCATTGGCAAATCCCATTGACAACAGATTTATGTCAAGATCAGAATGATGCTGGACCAAGAAAGTAATGGTATAGCACTTCACAACCGAAACCCTTTTTGTGAAATTTTGGTAGGCAAAATAGAGTTTGACCCATGTACAATGGAAATTGCGCAGTGATTGCGCCCACAAGCTGACTGATAGCTTTCATCTGAATCCTGCAAAATAATTTTTAGAGCAGTGTGTGGACACATTTTTGTGTGTGCAAATTAAGTATCTTGTGACAGGATCACTTTTGTACACTATGACTGAGCTACCTGCCCAATGCTTGCATCTTTTTCTGTCCAGACTGTGTACAAAATAGACCTTCTGGAGCACTCTACTCGCACTGATGCCCTGATACGTATTCATGCCACCGACGGAGATGAGGGTGACTATGGGGTGGTGAGGTACAGCGTCAACGACCCCTACTTCAGGATTGATGGTGTGACTGTAAGTTGTATTTGTTTTGGTGGTCAGCAAAATAATGAGACAGTTTGCTACCACTATGAAACACCACTGAGGTGGATGGATTGTGTCTGGCCAGTCATTTTTTTCTGTTGTATTACTCTGCAGTCAATTTACACAGAAATCAGAATGCTGTGGAGCAGTAAACGCATGTAGGCTGAATGAGTTAGCATCATCCAGATCATGGTCACTGTTTTTATGGATGTTTTGAATCTGCGTGTGTGTGTGTGTGTGTTACAGGGTAACATTTACCTGAAGAATGGAGCTGTAAACACATGTGGACTGAATGAGTTAGCATCATCCAGATCATGGTCACTGTTTCCATGGATGTTTTGAATCTCTGTGTGTGTGTGTGTGTGTTACAGGGTAACATTTACCTGAAGAATGGAGCTGTAAACACATGTGGACTGAATGAGTTAGCATCATCCAGATCATGGTCACTGTTTCCATGGATGTTTTGAATCTGTGTGTGTGTGTGTGTTACAGGGTAACATTTACCTGAAGAATGGAGCTGTAAACACATGTGGACTGAATGAGTTAGCATCATCCAGATTATGGTCACTGTTTCCATGGATGTTTTGAATCTGTGTGTGTGTGTTACATGGTGACACATACCTGAAGAATGGAGCAGTAAATGCATGTGGGCTGAATGAGTTAGCATCATCCAGATCATGATCACTGTTTCCATGGATGTTTTGAAGCTGTGTGTGTGTTGCAGGGTGACATTTATCTCAAGAATGGAGCAAACCTGGACCGTGAAACGTTGACCACCTACACCTTCCAGGTGACTGCCTACGACAGCCCACTGGATGCCTCTGTTCGCCTCAACACAACAGCCCCTGTAGGTGACCACTGGCCTTAGTTTCCAGAGCTCTGATGCCTTTCTGGCAACAAACACATTAGGTCTTCATAGCTTTAATGTGTGTTGTTAGGGCTATTGTTTCTGTGTTTAGTTTTTGTTTTTTGAGAGTGTTGTTTTTGTCTTTTGGAACAGATTGATTGATTGATTGATGATCGCTTATATAGCGCTATTCTCCGCTCTCTTGAGCAGACTCACTGTGCTCACATGTGGTTCTGCATGAGTGACTAGCTTTATAGTGCGTTTTTTGAATATACACCAAAGTGGTGTACTTACAGCGCTGGCATAGCTGGGGCCACATGAAATTGCAGCCATCTCGGCACAAGTCCTGTCACGGCTGTTCCACAGGCTTAAAATCGGGCGCTTTAGCGGCTCACTGGCTGAGCTATTTTTAGCTCCCCCGATAGCTGCTCTATCAGTGGAATCTAGGTCAGTACCAGCAGTGGTCAGTACTAGCCGGCTGCTTCTAATTTTTAACTTGTGGGCTGCTGAGTGTACACGGTGCTTTCTGTATTTTAAGTGAGTGTTTCCAGTAGTGAACATATTGGTGTTGTGATGCATGTTTGCTGTTTTTCAATGTTGCTTTGTTTTGTACATTTTATGTGTGTACTGTGCACATTTTCATAATTTGCATGAAAGGCCCTCTTGCCAAAATGGTATACTCAGTTTACACCCCCTGTGAGTTTTTCTTTGAGAGTTGGGCCTGATTTTAAATGAGTGCTTCCTGTAGCAGATATATTAATGTTGTGATGTATATATGTTTTTTTGTTGAGAAAAAAAGCAGCACCTCACAATAATCGCATACGTTTCATACTTTTTGTGTGTATACTGTGCGCAATGCGATGTTTTGTGTGATTTTTGCATGAAATGGTTTGGTTGCTGCATGAAACCTAAAACTATTGTACCAAACGTATTTGGTGTCTGTGTAAATTTCAAAATAAGAACTTTTCAATGGTCTGCTGTACAACTCTGTGGTGAGATGGTGCTGGGAAAGGGAGGGGGTGAAAGACGGCTGCTATAATTTACTGCTGGCAGCAGCAGCGTGTCCGTGGCCGGACCGCTCAGCTATCGGATATCTCAAGTGGGGCCACCTGTGTAGCTGACCTAGATTCTCGGGCACTGGCTCTAACTAAAGAGGCGTCTGGGAACAGCCGTGCTGTGTACACCATACAACCATGCACCATGTGACTTCATGCAAAGCCACATACGTAAGGTGTATGCGTGTTTAGCTGTAACCTGCCACCTGCACTTTTGGCAGAACGACCGGGATCTTTTATGTGCTACTGTGGTAACATGGGGATGGAACGGATACCAAAATAAGAGTCAGCACAGAAAGTCAACCCTGGAGAAGAAAATTTTCCCGCCGTTCCAGCAGGGATTCGAACCCGTGATCTTTCAGTCACGAGTCCGGTACTTTAACCACTGAGCTATCGCCGCCCCCCAAACCATGTATGTCTCTGATAGTTTTAGTGTGTGTGTGTGGGGGGTGGGGGGGGGGAGCAAATGGGGTACTGTTGCATTTGTTGGGGGGTATGGGGTTTTTTGGGGGGTAGGGTGGGGGGAGGATCCTTGCATACACTCTATCATCAATGCCTTTTATAATGTATAAACAAATATAATGATTTAATTCAGTATAGTACACCTCTCATATACACTCTTGTCACCAGTGACCTTTATAATGTATGCACAAATGTCACTAATTTATCAGTGCTCTCTTTATTGTCTAAACAAATGTTATATATGTCGTTATAAAGAATGTTTCTCACATACACTCTGTTGTCAGTGCCCAGTAATTCAGAAATACATACATGTACACATGCTCACATGCATGTACACATGCACACACACATGTGAGTGCACAAACACACACACACACACACCCACACACCCACACACACCCACACACACACACACACACACACACACACACACACACACACACACACAATGCATTGACACTGACATCCACATCACCATTTAAATAACAAATGTTTGGGTTCCAGTTGTGAATCTTTTTTATTTGTTTTCCTCTTCCCACAGGTTTACATCATCCTTGGGGACATCAATGACAACTGCCCGGAGTTCAGCCAGGCCAGTTTTTACAGTGGTGTTGTCATAGAGACAGCAGACATAAGTGACCAGGTTGTGGAGCTGTTTGCAACAGACCAGGACTCTGATGAAAACAGCAGAATCGTTTTCACTATTGATCGAGCCTCTGCAAACCCACCTAGTGAGTATAGGGTTGCCATGTGACCAGCTGCATTTCTTCTTTCTTTCAAATGCTGGAAATGGCCAGTGTCTGTGTAAAAGACTGGCACAAAGTGCCATCTGTCTTTGTAGTTGTGTGAATTCATAGCATGTGCCAGTGTAATTGACTTGTGTGAAATATCTGTCTGTGTAATTGACTTGTGCCGTATTATGCATTTGTGTAATTCATTTGCGTGTAACAGATGTGTGTGAAAATATCATGCATCTGCATAATTAACTAGTGTGAAATATCTCTCTGTGTAATTAACATGTGTGAAAATCATCCATCTGTGCAACTGACTTGTAAAATATTGTGCATCTGTGTTTAATTGACATGCATGAAATATCATGTATCGATATAAATAGCTCAAATGAAACATCATTCATCAAGGGGGCGGGGATAGCTCAGTGGTTAGAGCACCGGACTCGTGATTGAAAGATCGCGGGTTCGAATCCCTGCTGGAACGGCGGGAGAATTTTCTTCTCCAGGGTCGACTTTCTGTGCTGACTCTTATTTCGGTATCCGTTCCACCCCCGTGTTACCACAGTAGCACGTAAAAAATCCCGGTCATTCTGCCAAAAAGTGCAGGTGGCAGGTTACAGCTAAACACGCATACACCTTACGTATGTGGATTTTATTGAACCGTGCTTCGGCATTGGTCACAACTTGTCCCTAATATGTCAAATGACATCTGAGGACATTAAGCATCAACTCATCATCATCATCATTCATCAGACTCATAGACTCACAGCAGATGGTGTGTAGACTCACAGCAGATGGTGTGAAATATATCAGGTATCTATGTAACTGATTTGCATAACAAAACCTGTGTCTGTGTAATTGACTCATGTGCAATATGTGTCTGCGTTAATCATCATGCACATCACCATGCACACATGTGTATTTGAGGCACTAAGCTGGGGCCCCAGCATTGCCTGTACACATATGATTTGACCCAGATGCACTGAGACTTAGCAGTAGAGTGTGTCAGCTGCATAATTATGTCAGTGTTACTGACTCATCTTTTGTCATGTGTTTGTATCAGTCGTTGGGTTATGTGGGGGGTGGGGGTAGTGCTGTATTATCCCTTGTGGGAAATTAAAGTTGCCTTACATCGGTGAGATTGCAGCAAGAGCAGTGCCTATTCCTGAAATTATGTGTTTGATCATGGACATGAATAGATACATGTATAGAGTAACAAACAACACAACTATGAAATCTTCAGTGAATTGAGACTGAAAGTGAAAAGCCATGCCAGTTTATGAAACAATCATTATTTGCCCAAAGGGCTGGCTATTGAGCTATGGCAGTTTATTGTTTATGCTTTTAGGTTTAGACTGCAAGCAAAGACATTTGAACTTAGCACAGTCTTGGAGCCTTTAAATTGTACCAGTGTTGATGATCGATGCTGACCAGATTTTTTACTTCTTCTTTGCAGTTGCCTTTGACCTCTTTGATATCAAGTCTGTTAGTGCTGCTGCATCTAACATGGCATCTGGTCGAATTGAGGTGAAAAACAGCCTCCGCAAAAAGGCGGGCCTGTACAACTTCACTGTGACGGCTTCAGACATGGAGGGCAAAAACGACACAGGGAAAATGTGCTCCACCAGCATCCCTGTTGTGGTGAGAGTGCAGGAGGCGATCAATGATGCCCCAGAATGGGTGCGACCTCCCAGCAGCAACTTTTCCATTGACGTGCTGGAGGTGAGCAGGATGCTTGATGTGGATTTTCATTTCCTCCAAACTGAATCTGGAAGGTTATATTATTGAAACAACCTCTGTGTATGCATGCATGTGTGAACGTCTCCTGTGCTGGTTTTGTCCGGCAGTATCTTTTCTGAGCACTAAGCCTTTTGCAAGCAAACGTGTTTTGCTTAATTTGATCATTGGATTTTCCTTTTGGGGCATTTTTGTATATGAATTGTTTGAAGTAAAACAAATTTGTGCCCTTAAAACCATATCCCATAATGTTAATTTATTGTCATTTTGCCCCCCTTTTCTGTCCAAACCAGTGCACTGGTGTGTGTGTGTGTGTGTGTGTGTGTGTGTGTGTGTGTGTGTGTGTGTGTGTGTGTGTGTGTTTCTTAATTAATGAGCATTGACATATTATCACTCTAGTTTGTTGATGTCTTAAATTTTTCCATTTCAGAGTCAGTACAGGGGTATGCTGGTGTACGACTGCCGTGCTCGCGATGTCAACTCTGGCAACGCAGGCATCATCGACTACTCTTTCAATGTGAACCAGTCCTTGGTGGGGGCAACAAATGAGTTCCGTATCAACCCTGTCACCTGCATCATCAGAGCTCAGATTGTGTATGACAGGGAGCAGGTGGATTCCTATGTGGTCAGTACACCATAATCATTATAATAATGATAACAGCAGTAGTAATAATAATAATGACACTATTGACAGCAGTTAGCACTTTGAGCCTCACACATGTATGAGAGGGATTTGTTACTGAATGCGTTTAGGACTATGATAATAGTACAGAAAATTTGCAGGGTGAGAACGCTGAACAAGGCAAACAAACCTAAGATATGTGTACATTGAAATAGGGAATAATTATAACCATTTAAAGCACATATAATTGCTAACAAATAAGAACATCAGTTGATGATAGTACACAAGCATGTAATTATACAACTCGTACACACACACACACACACACATGAACATATGCATGCATGGCAAAGGTTTTACTGTTCGCTGTTTATGCTTTTAGGAATGCATGCATTCCCCCCCCCCCCCCCCCCCCCCCCACACACACACACAAAATGCACACAACACACATGCAACCTTCACACCTACACACATGTGACATGCAAATACACAAACATACACAGACATATGCCTGCCTTGACACCCATCAACACGTTTTGCTTGTGTTTGTTTAGTTGCTGCTGTTTTTCACTTGTTTGCTGCTGATTTGTTTCTGTAGAGGCATATACTAGCAGCTGCTGAAAGCCCAGGATGTTGGGAGGGTATAATTATCATGCTGTGTTCTTTCAATGCTTTTAATTCCCATCTCCACACTATGATACGAGAGAAACAAATTCACTTTACCTGCCATGGCAAATGTAATTGTGGTTAATATATATATAACATATATAAGTGGAAACATGTAACCTGCAGAACAGTATAACTGTGTCAGTTGATCCCCCCACCCCTCCACCCCCCAACTATATTTAAGAAAGAAAGAGAGATAGCTAGGTCACATTCATAAGAGACTGTTTGGGTTCTTTTTTTTATTTTATAGGAAATAGCTTTCTGCTTGGTCCAGCAGGTAGGGAGAGATCAAGACAAAGAGTCTGAAACTGGGTTTTTCATTTGGTATGCCTCGTTGATTATATTTTGAAGTTTCAAACCAAGTTTCTTGAGTGACAGTGGGACCAGATGTACAAAACATTAACTGTCACAGATGGCCCAAGAGATGCCCATGGCCTCTTTGATCTTTCTGAAGCTCCTACCAAACTTCCAAGAGACCACAGTATTGAACAGAGAAACCATGGCACTTGACAGGGTTTTTGTAATAGCTACTTATGCTTGATTTTCAGAAGAACTGAAATGTTGAGGAGCTTGAGGCACTGCCTACGAGTGCAAATCCAAGAACTTCATGCACCCCCCGAATGCCTAGAGGAGAGAGATATAGAAAGACAGCTGCTGATGATCTACTTTGAATGGATGAGATGCAGCCTGTGTTTATCAATCAGACTAACATTAGAACTGTTTCAGAGTTAACAGTGGGGAAACTTCAGAGAGACTTGGGTGGAGTGCCTACAGGCTTTTCTGAGCATGTGCATACCATCTTGAAGTGAAGTAAACCTGTTAGTTGATCAGTTTTCTAAAAGCCTGATCTGGGATTTTGTTCTCATTCTTTCCCTTTTTTCTTTTTTCTTTTTCCAGCTGACTCTTGTAGCCAAGGACAGAGGTGACCCATCAGCTTCATCAGAGACTGTGCTCATCGTTAAAATCCTGGATGTCAATGACAATGAACCAGAGTTCCCAATGAGGGTCAGTAACTGTCTCTTGCACCCTCACCCCCACCCACTCCACCTTCATTTTTCTCTCCTGCCCCCTTGACCCTCTCTTTCCCCACCCTGCCCATTTTTTGTCTCAGCCTGGCCTCTCTTCTTCCCCTGTCCATCCCTCCCTTCACCCCTCTTTTAATTCTCTCTCTCGAGCCCTCCCTCCCACCCACCCACCCATTTCACTTTCTCTACTTCTCCCTGGCCCCCTCTCTCTTCTCTCTCTCTCTGACTGTGCACTGCATTCCTGTGTGTGCGTGCATGCTCGTGTGTGTGTGTGTGTGTGTGTGTGTGTGTGTGTGTGTGTGTGTGTGTTCATGTTCATGTTTGTGTGTGTGAGTGTGTGTGTATGTGTTTTCATGTTCATGCTTTGTGTGTGTGTGTGTGTGTGTGTGTGTGTGTGTGTGTGTGTGTGTGTGTGTGTGTGTGTGTGTGTGTGTGTTCATGTTCATGCTTGGGTGTGTGTGTGTGTGTGTATTTGACTGCATTACAAGAATTGAATCATTAACTGTTGCAGAATGGTGAGACCATTCCCATCAAAAAGACCATCCGTGAAGGAGAAACCCCTGCACAGGCTGGCGTCATTGGCAAAGTTGAAGCAACTGACAAAGATTCAGATCACAAAAACAATGAGATCTTCTACAAAATTGTTGGTATGAGGAATAACTTTGAGCACCCTGATATGTGAAAAGGTTCTTCCTTTAAAGCTTGGAGTAGGTTAGAATATTGTCATTTGTGCTTTGGAATTTCTTCCTTGTACTTATTATCTACCTGGTTCATTTGCCTTTAATTTTTCTGAATCTTATCACTAGTTTTTAACCGCAGTTTTTCAGCAAATACAATTTCCTGTGTGGGCCCACTGAATAAAATTTACAGGCTGACCAGTTCATCATGACATGTGATTTAAAGCAGGTTCTCATGTTGAGTGCCTGCAGAATATATGTAGGCCCCCAAACATGTGGCATTGCGCTTCATGAAAGTGACATACGCTTGTTATTTGATCAATTGTGTTTTAATTGAATGAATGAATGAACATTTATATATAGCGCATAAAACCTTCCACGCAAAACCTTGCGTGTTCACAGCGCCAGATACACACAGTGCATACATGTAAGCTCTCACAAGCTAAAGACTATCAAAGGACACTCACACCAATAAAATACAAACAGCACCTACCCACCCACCCCTTCATAAAAGTACAACTATACATAGTAGTTAATTTTGACCTGAACACATCTCACGGAACCTTGCTGGCAGTGCCTTTAATTTCTCAGATGTAAACAAATGAAGTGTAAATAAGAAATGTGCTGATTATTGATTGTTTTGACTTGTTTGCGTTTGCTGTTGACTGTGTTCTGCCCAGAACTGTCAGACAGCTTTTTGCCTGTGATTTGCTGACTTGCATTTCGAAGTGATCTAGAAAAAAAAAATGACTTATGATTTGTCATGAGGTGACCCAATGTGGTTGATGGGATGTTAAAAAATCCAAGGACTAACTTGGCTCCTGTGAAGGCTGTTTGTCAGTGTTGTTGGCATGTGTTCCATGTTTTTGACTGTGGCTGCTCCTTCAGAAACAAAGTTGCAGGGACATGAATTGGTTCAGGTCCTTCGGTTTGGTGATTAAGCTAAAATTGACATGTATGACTTGTTTTGGATCCTTTGACTGATCAATTTTAAAGGAACTAGCCTTTTTAAAGAATATACCCTATTCTCTAACAGATATAACAGATCAAATGAAAACTTCAGAGTAAAGAGTTTATATGTAAAATGGCCCGTTGTTTATGCTGAATGAAAAAGCAGACTTTTTTTCTCAGTATAGTGTGGGATGAAGAAATTATTGTGATGTCTGTTTCAGCTGGCAATGATGAGGGCTACTTTGTGCTGGATCGCAAGACAGGAGAGCTGAGACTGAACCCTGTACGTGCAGCCAATGGCCTGGACCGCGAGGCCAAGACTTCGTACTCCATGGACATCCTGGCATACAATGAAGTCTACGACGACTCTGTTATTCGCAATCGCCGCAAACGATCAACAAATCCCTCCATTGTCACATTCACTGTGGAAATTTCGGATGAGAATGACACTCCTCCACGATTCACCGATACAGACTACTATGGATGTGGGTTTTTTCTTCTTCTTTTTCTTTCTTTTTTTGCTTTGGAGTGCTTTAGTTCAAAACAGACACAGGGTTAAAAAGATGGGGCAAGTCATACTGAAAACTCAGTGTAGATGTTTTCATGCAGGAAATGGACTGGTTGTTAGACAAGTGAATGATGAGAAGAGTTGGGTGAAGTCAGCCTGATATCAATGCACTTTGTCTTTCTCTCTGTCACTTTGTGCGTGTGTTTGTGTGTGACTGTCTGTGTCTGTCTGTCTGTTTTTCTTAAAATAAAGTTTTTGAGTTCTCTCTCTCTCTCTCTTCATCTCTCTCTTATTTGAGGCTATCTTTGTCATGGATGATAAGGTCTACAGATGCCTTGAGGTTTTATGTAACTGTCGCCAGGTGTGCCACAGAACGCTCGCTTTGGTCAGAGCATCCTGCAAGTGGCGGCTGTGGACGAGGATGTGGGTCCGGTCATCAAGTACTCCAAGGTCAGAGAAACAACCAGCAATTTCTTCAACGTTGACGAGAGGCTTGGCATAATCCGCAATGCCAAGCTGCTGTATGATATTGGGTCTCGCCAGCCTCTGGTCACCATCCAAGCTGATGACAATGGCGATGCAGCTAACACACCTGGCAGCACTGCAGAGACAACTGTAAAGGTAGGTGGAAGTCTTTTCTCTGCCTGCCTGCCTGTCCACCTGTCTGTTCATCCATCTTTCTGATGATCTGTCTATCCATCTGTCCATCTGCCCTCCTGTCCATCCACCCACCCTCCTGTCTGTCCCTCCATCTGTCTCTCTGTCTCCAGTCAGTAATATTTTGCTTAACTAAATGGTGTTTTTGAGCAAAGGCAATGTTAAACAACCATATAGACTTTAATCTCAGCATTTGAACAATTAAGTTATGAAAAGAAAAAAAAAGAAGCTTTTCTCTCTTTTCCATGTTCCTCTTTCTGTTGACATTTTGTCTTTCTTTTGATCTTTCTTCAAAATAACTTTAAAAATTGCTTCAAGTGCTGCCTCTTTAATTCCTGCCCTTCTGGGTCATTCAGGTTCATTTTTTCCCAGTCCTCTTTGCACCCTCCTGAGGTGACCCTGTGCAGTAGACAGGACATTTAAATCCAACTCACGGCTGATCCACAGGCTTAAAATCGGGTGCTTTAGCGGCTCACTGGCTGAGCTATTTTTAGCTCCCCTGATAGCTGCTCTATCAGTAGAATCTAGGTTTGTGCCAGCAGTGGTCAGTACTAGCCGGCTGCTTCTAATTTTTAACTTGTGGGCTGCTGAGTGTACTCGGTGCTTTCTGTATTTTAAGTGAGTGTTTCCAGTAGCGAACATATTGATGTTGTGATGCATGTTTGCTGTTTTTCAATGTTGCTTTGTTTTGTATGTTTTATGTGTGTACTGTGCACATTTTCATAATTTGCATGAAAGGCCCTCTTGCCAAAATGGTATACTCAGTTTACACCCCCTGTGAGTTTTTCTTTGAGAGTTGGGCCTGATTTTAAATGAGTGCTTCCTGTAGCAGATATATTAATGTTGTGATGTATATATGTTTTTTTGTTGAGAAAAAAAGCAGCACCTCACAATAATCGCATACGTTTCATACTTTTTGTGTGTGTACTGTGCACAATGTGATGTTTTGTGTGATTTTTGCTTGAAATGGTTTTGTTGCTGCATGAAACCTAAAACTATTGTACCAAACGTATTTGGTGTCTGTGTAAACTTCAAAATAAGAACTTTTCAATGGTCTGCTGTACAACTCTGTGGTGAGATGGTGCTGGGAAAGGGAGGGGGTGAAAGACGGCTGCTATAATTTACTGCTGGCAGCAGCAGCGTGTCCGTGGCCGGACCACTCAGCTATCGGATATCTCAAGTGGGGCCACCTGTGTAGCTGACCTAGATTCTCGGGCACTGGCTCTAACTAAAGAGGCGTCTGGGAACAGCCGTGAACTACTTACTTACCTACCCTGCAGTAATGCTGTATATCATAAACACTGAGTCAGACTTGCTCATTATTGGCCCTTTGCCCTGATCTGTCATTTTGCTCATATCACTGTCTCTGGCCTGTGTTTGAGTAATCCATACCTTCATCGAACTGATTTGTTTGTCTGTGCATCAGGCTAATCCTGGCTGTGTCATATTTTCAGATCTTTGTGACTGACAGCTCCAATGAAGTTGTTCTTGAAATGTCTAAGCCTTCAGCGGATGTGCGCTTCTACCAGGATCAACTCATCAGGTTTGAGCTTACAGTTGTATAGTAGAAAGTATGAATATTAATGAGGTTTTTTTGGTGTGTTTTTAAGTGCTATGAAAATTATAGTCATGTTCTTAGAAAACTTATCTGTTTGTCTTCCTTAAAATGTAAGAAGAAAAATTGTGTTGCTGCTGTTTCGTGTTTTTTTCCCAGTTGTCTTTTACTGTACACTGGAAGTCTGCAGGTGGACCATTACTAGTGTTTATGGGGGTTACTTGAAGGAGAGAGAGGGGGC
Organism: Alviniconcha strummeri; assembly: GCA_963584105.1. Lineage (NCBI taxonomy): Eukaryota > Metazoa > Mollusca > Gastropoda > Provannidae > Alviniconcha > Alviniconcha strummeri. The sequence goes on along the minus strand of CAUZXP010000412.1, from coordinate 74,238 downwards.
GAATGCTTTGAGTGGGGTGTAGGGAAAGAAACAAGCAAAACAATGTGTTGGATTGTTTGTACTGTTTCAGTGTGATGAAAAACTCATCCACATCTCGGAAACCAATTGCCTACGTGTGCATTCGGGAGATCCGTGATCACATTGGCGATGATGGCGTTCAGTCTTTCACATCGTAAGTTTCTCTCTCAGTAATGCATTTTTAGTTTCAGTATGTATTGATGGTGGTGGTGGTGGTGGTGGTGGCAGTTGGGGGTGGGGGGAGGGGGGTCTTTACAGTGGCTACACTGAATCATGTATTACATTATTTCAGTTTAATTCTTTATTTCATGGTTGAAGAATAATTGACCATTCATTTGGTTGGATAATGCAATAGACTGGTTAGTGGTCACTGAATTTTCGATGTATCTTTTCTTTGATTTTATATATATTTGCTTGATTTTTTTATTTCAGTAACTCTTATTTGAGTAATAATCACTGTATTGATTTGTTTTCTTTTTATGCTGCATAATAAATATCTGCTTTTGTTTGACATTACATATGTCTTTCATCTCATTAAACCCCAGATCATATCAGTTGAAAGGGCCACCATCACTAGTTTGTTTTTTCCATTTTGGGGGATTTTGTTTTGTTTTGTTTTGTTTAAGTCTGCCCTCTTCTTGCAGTGTCCTTGGTCACCCGGCCCAGGATCCTAATTATCAGTCAGAAGGATCACCAATGAGACTGCTGTAATTTGTTTGCCCTTAGTTTGTTTTTCAGTTTGAGAGCTGCAGATTGAGCCATCATTCAAATTTGTGTGATTTACTGTACGCATTTTTGTTTTCTCACTCTGAATTGTTGGCTATTTTCTGGAGTTTTGCACTGATGTTGGAGACTGCAATATGCAGGTGCTCTTCCTATTAATGAAAGCTGACACTTTCATCGTTACACAGGTACAGTATGGTACTCTTTACAAGCATTCCCATCCAAAGACTTAATTCATTCCACTGTTTCAGATCTGATGTGTTCTTGTCAGCCATTGGTCGGGATGAGAATGGCAACAACTTCATCTACAGTGGGACTGACCTGCGCAGCATGCTAAATGCACAACTCAGTGACGAGAGAACAGCGTTTAACTATCGCACTCTGTATGTCAAGAACGTCGTAGTAAGTTCAGCTCAGAGAAGGAAACACCGTAGTGGGAACCACTCACTGCAGATCACCTTTGCGATCATTAAAGCACCCTTTGTTAGCAAGTATCAGCATTATTTTGCATTAGATTATTTTCCTTTGCCGATGAACCACTAAGCTGAATATGGTCTTTGACGCTCTACATGATGAGAGACTCTTTCAACAGATTCACATGTGGTTGGTCACCATGACCTATTTTGGGAGTCGGCATGGAGTTTAAAGAGAACCAAAGTTCAACTTCCCTGCTGTGAATACGAGTTGACTGCTTTTTTTTCTCTCTTTTTGTTCATCAGCTTGTTTTGTCCTTCTCATGGCCCAGGTTATGGAAGCATTGACTGCACACTGTCTTCTTCACATCAATGTGGAGACCTCATTTTGTTAACCACAGTGTGTGCACATGTGTGCCACACATAGACAAAAATCAAAAGGCTGACCTCCCAAAACTTGTATTGTGATCTGCTCTGTGCTCTGTTGCTCTTTGATGTGGAGTTTGTTCACCTCTTTAACAGGACCTCAGGCAAAAAAGCTTCAGGGGTTCTATCTTCATTGGAATGAAATAGAAAACAGACCTGTGCCTTTTTCTTTTCTTTTTTGGATAGGATCTTAGCACTGTTTGGTAAAAACTGAAGTTTAAAAGTTGCAAAAATACTGCTGTGAGCACTGTCATTTTGTGACTATTTTTGATGTCATGAACAAGATATGTGTGTAAGTGTCTGTTATGTCATGAGACAATCTTTTTCAACTCTTTGTTGATAAAGAGTGAGCCAGCATGGCTGCTCCATGAGGAACTCAGATTTGAAGCAAGAAAGTACTTCTGTCATATAAATAGTGATAAAACTAGAACAAGAATGCGATAATGTATTACCTGCAAGTGGAAATATTTTCACATTTCTTCGTTTTCCAGCAAACTTTCATCTCTCTTTGTTGTCGCCTTTAAGTTTAACTCTGGAACTCTGGATTTGTTTCAGGTTGACGAAGAAAGTGACAAGTTGTCCCTGACAGAGGACCCTGTGTTGGCCATTTTCATCATTGCCCTGCTTCTCCTCTTCCTCGCTCTCCTTCTCTTCTGTCTGGCCTGCTGCCTCATCAGGAACTCGTGAGTATTGGTGCTCATTTTCTGTTATCATTTGCCATGAAGGGAGGACAGGGGTGTTTGATAACTCTCCCATGCATGGAATCTCAGGGCTGTCATTTGATTCCTCTTTCCTATCTCCTCTTCGTTTTTCTGCCTAGTCCTCTTATTCTTTCTGTCTTGTAATGTTTCTACTAATGGACCATTCTCTTGACTTTTTTTCCACAAAATTCTCAAACAGCTTTCACAAAGAGCCTTTTCTTGCATGCCTTTTGTTGAGTAGCTGAGAGATGATAGCTGGAAGGTGGTATGTGCAACTTGCTGCCCTATGGATTGGTATTTGCCATTGTGCATTTATTTAATGTTTAAAAAAAAAAGGTTTTCATTGTTTCTGTCCATTTCTTTCATATATTTTTCTTTAATCTGGTGTTGATAATTTAGATAAAATGGTTGACGATACCAGCATGTCCTAGCTTTGTGCTCTTTTAACAGGGGTAATAATCAAGGGACCAACTCTTCAAAAATGTTTCTGATGTTTGCGTATGTTTTGTTTTATGTCTGTGTAGGGATTAGTTTTGTGGACCGACTTGAGAAAGGGTTTATATATTTCTGGGAGGTTTTGAACTGTGCGTTTGTTTATGACTGAGTTTGATTGTCCTGAGTTGAACCTGTGCATTTGACAGGATGTTAAAATCCAGTTATTAACTAACTGTGTCATTATTTACCTCCTGAAGTTTCTTTGGTGGAAACATGGCTGTGTTTGTATGTAGAGTGCAGGTGCTGCAGTCTAAAAAGAAGTCAGAAACTTATGTTCTACAGAGAATATATATATCTTTACAAGGACATTGGCTTTTGCATAAGCTGTGAACAGGACAAAGGGTCATGGTACATGCAGTTGTTTTTGTTTGGTGTGCTGTTGCAGGAAGAAGAAGAAGATGAAGAAACTCAGAGCAGGTTGGTGGTGGACCATGCAATCTCTGCACAACATGATTGTTGTATCACTATGCTAGAGAGAAGCTGTGTGCAGGATTCTTACTGTCATAGAAAAGATTGGGAAAGCCTAGGAAGGCTGAGGTGCCTTTTTCCAGACCTGAAAGTTTGGGGGAAATATTATTTTTGGCCAAGGTCTTAGAAAGTTTGGGAATTTTGTAGTAATAGTGAACAGATAATTAGCAGGATAGACAGATAGATAATTGGATTTTGTTTTGTTTTTACACCCAGTCAGCCATAATGGTTATACCAGGGTGAACAGCAGAAGAAGGATTTGAAGGAAAATGGGAGGTCAAATGATGGATGAAAAAAGGAAAATAAAAAATGATTTAGCTTGAAACCACTCCCAGATGTAGTTTAGACCAGTGCGTCATCTGTTGCAAGAGTTACTTGCCGTCCTGCAAATCATGCTTGCGCCACTTACATTTTTCATCAACCATGAGCAGTAACTTTGGGCAAGGAAAATGGTCTTTGAGTTTTGGAAAAGGTATGGAATTTTAAACAGTAAAAATCCTGGATGAACCCTGGACTGTGTGTGTGTGTGTGTGTGTGTGTGTGTGTGTGTGTGTGTGTGTGTGTGTGTGTGTGTGTGTGTGTGTGTGTGTGTGTGTGTGTGCACGTGCATGTGCATGTGGGCGCATGCATATGTACAGGTGTGCATAGTGAACGTGTGTGTTTGTGTGTGTGTGTGTGTGTGTGTGTGTGTGTGTGTGTGTGTGCGTGCACATGCATGCACATGTGCACATGCTTGTTTACATGCCTACATACATCAGCAACTTCAGCAAACTCTTCAGAGTGTTGAATTGCAATTTTTCTTTTGGAACTTTTATCAGGTGTTTTACAAGTGCTGTATTTTGTTTTCCTGCTTTACAAAACGATCTTGAATAAGTTTTTCGGGAAGAGTACTTCAACATGTTTTTTTCTTTTTTCTTTTTCTAGTGTGTGTACGTGGGGTAGTTCCTTTTTGTTTTTTGTTTTTAATTGTGACAACGTGCTGATTGCATAGTCAAATGTCTTCTTTTTCCATCCTCAGTGGGAAGCACACACGTGGAAGTTGTGAGACATGAGGTAATTTTAACTTCATAGTGCTGTTGTAGCTGCTGGTTTTGATGGTTGTGTTGGGGAGGTGTGGGTCTGGGAGGTGGATTGAACAGTGGCTGACCTGGGTAATGGCGGGGGCAGGGGGTCCTGATCATGCTGACTTTCCCTGATGTTTCCTTTGCAGCCTTTTTCGGTGATGCAGGCAGAGATGGCCTCTATACGCTGTACACAGTTGTGAGAATCTGGAGAAAAAAAGATTTTCCTTGCTTGCAGTATTTTCTAACTGTACCTGGTGTAGGAGTGGAGGTGTTCCTTAATCTTGTGTCCATGGGTGTCTGTCTGAGTGTGTGTGTGTGTGTGTGTGTGTGTGTGTGTGTGTGTGTGTGTGTGTGTGTGTGTGTGTGTGTGTTGGCTTCAGAAATATTAACCACTGAGGTTAAGGTTTTGGTTTAAATTAGTTAAAATGATTTTGTTTTAAAATTGTGGTGGCATGCAATGAAGATCTGTCCAGTTCTGTGTTGTGTATTGTTGAATACTGTATAGCATGAAAATGGGTTGGGAAAGGTGAAGAGGAGTATGTCAGTTTTGTTCTTTTTCATGTATTTATGAAAAGGCATTGTTCCATTTTGTGCTGGTTGTTGGTGGGAAGTTTTCATATGCCTGTTTTGCTTTAATTTGGAAGAGCTGTGTGTTGTGAGTGCTTTTTGTGTTTTCTGACTGCTGAAAAAAAAGAAAAAAACAGTGTAGAAATTGACATCAGTTCACCTTATGTTGTGGTTGGATCCCAAAAATTGCAGTACATCTAACAGTGTTGTTGTTTTGTGTGTTGTTTTGTGTGTAACTAATTTATAGTCAGTTTTTGTTTATTACCTGTAACAAGTACTGGTACTACAAGATAATGATGTACTTTTGTTGCTGCTATTCAGTATTCATACACAATGTTTCAGTCCATATCTGTAATGCATCATTATCTTATGGGAGTCCAATTTATATATTTATCATATGCATAGGTGTTGTGTAATATTAACCATTTGAATTTGATAGTTACAGCTTTGCCCAGGTTCACACTTAATTTTTATTTTTCAATCAAAGGCACAAATTGTATCTTTAACTTTTAGAAGCCTCTTCATTGTGAATAATTTGGTGTTGATCAGTCAGTTTTCCATGTGCGCTTTTAGCCAAGTATGCATTTGGTAGTTTTAGTATGTTATAAATGTGGATGATCATGTGCTGTTTTGGATTAAATGTACATGCATTGTATTATTTATTTGAATTTAAAAGTGAACAGAAAACAACTTTAATTTTTTTAATGATTCATGTAACAATCCAAAGAAAAGCACAACAAGAAGAAGAACTGAAACACAAATGCAGGCATTAAGTAGTCCTTGATGCTTGGCTTACACATTTTATTTCATTTTTATCACATTTGTTTATGATATTAATTCAGACACTACTGGACAAGGCATACATTGGCAATCATAAGCCAGCAACAGGATTTTTTTTTTTTTTTTAAAGGGCCCAATTATTTCAGTAAGTTGCCTGAAATGGTCCTGCCATTTTAAGAAGCATTGTTTTAGTTATTATTCATGGATGTCGCAGCCTCCTTCTGAGCCGGTGATGAACGTCAACCCGGTGTACGACAACAAAGGCTACCAAGGCGAAGATGAGTATGCAGTGGTGCAGAAGAAGAGCACTCCAGCCCCTCAGCCTGTGGGGCCTCCCATCATCCCTGTCATCATTCCAGCCGAGGATGGCGATGAGCCCAAGCCAGATGAGCCCCAGCCAGACGTCTACATTGCAGAGCCAGTCCCTGAGGTGCCACCTCAAGAGCCAGAGCCGGTCATCATTACAGAGCCTATCATGAGTGAGGAGCCAGAGGTCAGTTGCGTGCAAGTAGCATCTGTTTGGTGGAGGGGTTGAGTGTGTGATGTTGGGGTTATTTCAGATTGAGCCAGCTGTCATTGAGAGGCCTGTTTTGAGAGTGGAATCCTCATCAGTAATCTTCAGTGTCAAAAACATGGGGGTGTTCTTACTAGAATAATAGTAATAATAAATCGGATTTCTACAATGCCCTACCTATCAGAACATTTAACAGCCCAGAGTGAGTGCCAAGCAGTACAAAACAATAATGACTACATGCTGCAACCTGAGGCTGGAAAAAAGGAAACAAACTCCATGTATAAAAAAAGGTCATTAAAAAAGTGAAAGTAAGGGTTGAAACTCTTATTACCTATTTTGTTGTCTGTAGTTAGGTGTAGGTGTGCCCGCACAGCATGTTGTTGCACCAGTGATCCTCTGTCCACTGCCATTCATACATCATCAATGTTTTGTAATTATTTTCCACACATTACTTTTGCAAGACCTGAGGGCAGAGAGTCACTCTTGGTGTCTGTGGCAGTGTCCCACAGATTTAAAGTCTCGTTGTTGTTGTTTTTACCCCAAACACATTTTCAGCTTCCTGTCACTGTGTCAGCCCGCATCCATCCACTTAAGGTTTTTTAAATTTTGATGAACATCTGTTGAGCAACCCATCTCAAGATGAACCCTAAGTGCTTCACAGTGGCAACTATAGCACTAGTCTCTCCTTCCGAGCAGAACACTGCACTCCAGTCATATGCAGCTTGGAATGATGAGTGACTGTTGCTTTACACAGCATGTTCTGACTATCCACCAAGGTGGTTACAGCCCTGTTCAGTTGTTACATGGTTGGTGCCATGTGAAACTGCTGCCGTCTTGCCACTAGTTCTGTGCATACAACACAACCATGCACTAGTTTACAGTGTCACTATATTCAATACCAAGATAAAATCAGCACAGAAAGGTGGCCCTGGAGAAGAAAATTATCCTGTCAGGACTCGAACCCAAGATCTTTCAATTGTGAGTCCATCACTCTACCACTGAGCTATCCCACATTTTATTTCAGTCTCAACTTCAGAACTGTTAAACCTTGCAATCTCAGCTCATTTGGTGTGTCACTTCACATTCATCTGCACTTACTTGATTTGGGCTGTTGCAGCAAGTGATTGCGCCCCCACCAGAGGACTTCTTTGATCCCGAGCCTGTGATCGAGACGGAGGTGATGCCCGACAATGAGGATCAGCAGGCCCCTGGTGAGAATCATCTTCTCAGTCAGCTCGTCACTTTGCTGTTGGGGTTACCAGGGCATTTAAAGTGCTCTTAGTGTCATCATGCTCCCAGGATGAATTGTGCTAGTTACATTCTGCACAGCTTTTCAGTATGGGCCAGAATATTATGTTGTATGATGTTTTGTGTGTGTTGCGGGGGGTCTGTGTGTCTGTGCATGTGTGAATGCAGGGGTGGGGGGGGGGGGTGCATACTGATCTGATGTGATGACCTGCTGATATAAAAATAAAGGGAAAAAGGGGACCAGCAGCACATTAGAAACTATTTTACAGTTGTTTCAAACTAACATGTAAAATGCAAGTAATGACACTGTTGTATATTAACTAAACTGCTAACATGTGTTGAAAACTGAAGAATCTGATCAAGATGGCATGCACAGATGATGGAAACAAGGATTTCTTTAAACAGACCCATGATGTCAATCCATGCATTACTAGCATTACTGTTTGCACTCTTTTTCACCAAACACGTTGCTGGTATGCATGTATTTGTAGGGGATGTGGGTGGGAGGATGGACAGGTGCACATTTGGGCATGCAATTGTGTGTTTGTGTGTGTGTGTGTGTGTGTGTGTGTTTGTTCGTGTATGTGTGTGTTTGGGAATGTGATGGATGCCTGCATCTGTAAACCTCTGTAAGTATCCCATTCTCAAATGAGAAGCAGTGTGATAAGTAATCTGTTATTAATAATATTATTTTTGCATTTCTTTGTCCAAATGCAGTTGTGTCTTCATTCGCTGGCGAGCCAATTGATGTGGAAATCCGTGATGACTCCCCTCGTGACTCCCCTCGTGACTCCCCTCGTGACTCCCCTCGTGACTCCCCTCATGACTCTCCTCGCGGCTCCCCACCTGACTCCCCGCAGTACTCTCCCACTCCACCCCGCTCACGATCACGCAGCCCTAGTCCACCCCCACCACCCCCTGACGAGGAGTTCCGCATCGAAACTAACGTCATGTGATCCACACCACTGCCATATAGCTTCCAAACGATCAGATTCCAACATTTGAATGAAACCTATGGTGCAGCTGCAAGCCATGAATCATTCTGCTGTTGATTTTCCTGTATATATTACTCTCATTTGAACTGCTTCAAGGTGGACAGGTTTAGATTGACGCCTTTCAGCATAAATCATATATGTATCTATTCTCTTACAAGTGATGCAAGACCAGCAGGGGACAAAATTGGAAACAGAGTTAATTGTTAGTGACTGGAAAAGGAGATGAAAACCCACCAAAAGTTAAAAAGAATGCTTATTTAAACTGGACAGTACAAAGCAAACAAATGATGAAAGAAAGAGAGTCGTTTGGTGTTTAGTTGGTTCAATTTTGCCCACAAAGAATGCTCCCCTGAGGCTGGCTGCATCTTACTCAAGTTTTTCGGGGCCAAAAGTGGACCAGCTAAAAGTTGTGGACACACACAGACACACAAACATGAGCACGCACACACACACAGGCATGCAAGCATGCATGCGCTTAAGTGACTGTACACCCGTGCATGCACCCCTAGTGTAAACAGATTTTCAACATGGGATTCATGCTGAGGTGACTGACCCTATGCGGTTGACAGGACTTAGAAATCCAAAAACTAGCACACGCACGCATGCTCACACGCATGCACGCATGCACACACACACACACACACACAAATCAAAGATGATGAAATTATTGATTAAAATTAGAGGAATTACTGCGCTCACACGCATGCATGCATGCACGCACACACACACACACACACACACACACACACACACACACACACACACACACACACACACACACACACACACACACACACACACACACACACACAATCAAAGATGATGAAATTATTGATTAGAATTAGAGAAATTACTATTTGCTGTTAGCAAGGGGGATAAGAGATATGCAATACTCATCATAGTTTTTCCAAGAGAGCTTTTACCCAGATTTGGACTTGAAGCAAATCTGCTATGAGAACATTAATGGACTGTTTCATCATGGCTTATTTCACACCACTGAATATCATGATCCTTTGTCTGGTTCATTTCACCACACAGATAAACTTCTGAACATGAGCTGACTTCACAGTGCTTCCAAAAACAAACCCATTGTTCTATGCAAACAGAGGGAAGTGTTACATGAAGTCAGTTTAACTTGAAGTGGTAGATCCATTGCAGTTCGCTGTTAATCCACGGTAATTCCATGGTGTGGTAATTTGGATGAATAGGCAAAGGCAGTGTCATAACGGGCAATATATCCTGGTGTTATGTTTTTCATTCATTCTGTTGTAGTTAAAGAAGACTGTTCATTTACATCTTCTTCTCTCTCTTTTTTTTTTTTTTTTCTTTTTTTTAAAAAGAATTGTCAAGCAAAATCAGTCTATATTAGCTTGGTGCTCAAATGGCTTCGTAGTGTGCTGTGTGTTTATGTAGAAAAAGTTGTATATTCACACTGTAAGTTTTAAAATTGTACCAAGAAAGAGAATGTGTAGCAAAACAAAATAAAAAGCACATTTTCTTTCATGCAATTTATGTGATGTTTCTGATCTTCAGCCATGTTTTTCCTGTTTTTGCATTGTTAATTACTGTCTCTCTGACTTTCAAAATGTATTATGGTACTGAATTGTATTGTAGCTGA
>CAUZXP010000412.1:54208-59208 GCA_963584105.1 Alviniconcha strummeri | reverse complement strand
TTCGTTCATGTTCTGCAGCTGACTGAATGCTCGTATGATGTTTATTTTAGCTTGTGTGCTGTTCCCACACTGTCAGATCAGTAAAACAGTGACCGAATGGTCGCATGATGTTGTGTTGCGCTCTGATGGAACGCGTTACCTCAGTCCTTAAAAACTGCTTCCAGCTGAATGCTCGCCTTACACTCCTTCTGCGTACAGACCTTGAACTCTGATATCGGTCTGCAAAGACTGCCATGTAGATTCGTCAGGTCGAACATGTCAAAATACACTGACCAAATACTCGAGGAATGATATACACGCACATCACAGCAGGACAACTTTATAAGCATGGAATCGTAATCGAAAAAAAACAAAAAAACAAAAACTTTCAAATTACACACAGAAGTCACAACATGTAACACCATTTAGTTCATACATGTATTAACAAGTTATGTGCCTGTATCTGAGAGTTATTTAAGCGAACATTTAACTCTTTGAATCCTTCTCAGAAAACACGGTGAGTTCAGCAGTTCAATCGCCTTGCGCTTGGTGGGAGCCTGTCTTTTTTTATGAAAATGTTATACTGATGACGAAAATATTCACCCAGACGAGAAAATATGAAAACCACGAAAACAGGTCTTACAAAACAAGGCTATGTTCAAGTGATCATTCAATGCCGTCAGTCCTTTTCATGCGGCACGGTGTGTCTCGTAGCTTATTCACGCTGCGCTTGGTGGATGCAGATGGGTCTTTTTTCTTCTATTCTTCATAAAAATGAAATGGTGACGAGAATGTCCATCCAGAGGAGAAAATATGAAATCACGAGAATATCCATCCAGAAGAGAAAATATGAAAATCATGCAAACAGGTCTTTAGAAAACAAAACAAAAAAGAAACAAGACTATGTTCGTGAATCTTTCGATACTGAGACCCGTGTTTGACACAGCAATACTGTTTCACACCCCGACGTGAACTGCCCGAACCACCGCAGCAACGCCCACCGCCACCACCAGCGCACGAGCCGCCAGTCCACCGTAGCCCCCTCCGCGCCCTGAGGCCCCCGAGATGGCCCCGCGGTCTCCCCCGGTGCCGAACACGTAGGCGATCCCATAGTGCCACTCCGAATCCGGGTCCTGGAAGTACCAGGGGAACCTCTCCGGGGCCACACCGGTGACCACCTCCTCGTGACCGATGGCCACGTCAGCGCAGCCGTAGAACTGCTCCTGCGGGCCGCACCCGATGCAGCCTTGCTTGGTGACCGGGTCCACGCCCCAGCTGTTGCCCGCGTTGTACTTCCACTGCAGCACGCAGGCGGAGCACGTCACGCCCTCTGGGAGGCGGAGCTTGAGACGGATGTCCTGCACGGAGCCGTAGTCGCCGTCCGGCACCATGTAGCGGGTGCTGCCGTCGCTGTCCAGCTGCAGCAGGTGTCGGTCCAGGCACTGCTGGGTGATGTTGGTGAAGGGGCTGTCGTGCTGGCACAGCCGGAACTCGAAATAGCCCTGCAAATAGAGATAAGATCAACTTTTATATAAAGGTCCATGGATAGAGAGAAAGCTCAGAGCTCAGGATCTGTGTGAAAGTCGAGGTGGTCGTCCAGGGCTCCCGTACCTAATTAGCTACGGTTTCTGTGGACGTAAAGCAACACTTCAACCAGAGAAAGCGGAGAGAACTAATGAGTGATAGAGAGAATTAAAGCACAGCGAATAATTCAGTGACTGAAGTCTGTGTGGCCGGAACTCGCAGTAGCCCTACGGATAGAGATAAAGACTTACATAATGATGTAGTCCATGGATAGCAAGAAAGCGCAGAAAACCAATGAATGATAGAGGGAAAGCATAGAGAACCAATGAGCGATAGAGAGAAAGCACAGAGAACCAATGAGTGACTGAAGTCTGTGCGGCCGGAATTCGAAGTAGCCATGTGGATAGAGACAAAACACAGAGAACCAATGAATGATAGGGAGAATTAAAGCACAGAGAATCAATCTGTGATTGAAGTCTGTGTGGCCGGAACTCGCAGTAGCCATGCGGATAGAGACAAAGCACAGAGAACCAATGAGTGATAGGGAGAATTAAAGCACAGAGAATCAATCAGTGATTGAAGTCTGTGTGGCCGGAACTCGCAGTAGCACTGCGGATAGAGACAAGGACTTACATAATTATGTAGTAGGTCTATGGATATACAGAAATCGCAGATAACCAATGAGCGACAGACAGAAAGCACAGAGAATCAATGAGTGATAGAAAGAAAGCACAGAGAACCAATGAGTAATAAGAGAAAGCACAGAGAACCAATGAATGATAGATATAAAGCACAGAGAACTATTGAGTGATTGAGAGAAAACGCAGAGAACCAATGAGTGACTAAGACAAAGCGCAGAGAACCAATGAGTAAATGAGAGAAAGCACCGAGAAACAATGAGTGATAGAGAGAAAGCGCAGAGAACCAATCAGTGACTGAGAGGAAGCACAGAGAACCAGTGAGTGACTGAGAGAAAGCACAGAGAACCAATGAGTGATAGAGAGAAAGCACTGAGAACCAGTGAGTGATAGAGAGAAAGCACAGAGAACCAATGAGTGATACAAAGCGCAGAGAACCAATGAGTGATAGAGTGAAAATGCAGAGAGCCAATGAGTGATACTGAGGCAGCACAGAGAACCAATGAGTGACTGAAGTCTGTGCGGCCGGAATTCGAAATAGTGGATAGAGAGAAAGCGCAGAGAAGCAATCAGTGATTGAAGTCTACACATCCGGAATTCGAAGTAGCTCTGCGGACAGAGAGAAGGACTTGCGTATGTAGGTCCAGGGAAAAAGAGAAAACACAAAGAATCAATCAATGACTGAAATTTCTGTGGCCAGAATATATAATTAAAACAACAACCTCTACCAACGGAGTTGCTAATCTAAGTAGCCTTACAGAATCAAGATCGAAGTAGTAGTGGGTGGGTGGTTAACACATGTTAACACATCAGAAGTGCTAATTTGCACTCGTAGGTTAATTCGTCGAATTCGTCTTTAGTTTGTTGGCTGATCCCGGAAGCTCGTTACACAGAGAGCAATGCGGTGGGTAAATGTCGACGTGTTGTGGTGTTGTACATGCAGTGAGCAACAAAGTGAGCGTGGCAGGCTCACTGCGGAAGAATGTTGTAACACTGAACAACAGTGTGAGCACAGTAGGCTTACTGCGGACGAGTGTTGTAACACTGACCAGCAGATTGAACATGGCAGGCTCACTGCTGAAGTGTTGTATGATTGAAGAGGGTGAGCACGGCAAGCTCACTGCGGAAGAGTGTTGTAACAGTGAACAACAGGGTGAGCACTGTAAGCTCACTGGGGAAGAGTGTTGTAACAGTGAGCAACAGGGTGAGCATTGTAAGCTGACTGGGGAAGAGTGTTGTAACAGTGAGCAACAGGGTGAGCACGGCAAGCTCACTGGGGAAGAGTGTTGTAACAGTGAGCAACAGGGTAAGCACTGTAAGCCCACAGGGGAAGAATGTTGTAACAGTGAGCAACAGGGTGAGCACGGTAAACTCACTGGGGAAGAGTGTTGTAACAGTGAGCAACAGGGTGCGCACGGCAAGCTCACTGGGGAAGAGTGTTGTAACAGTGAGCAACAGGGTGAGCGCGGTAAACTCACTGGGAAGAGTGTTGTAATTGTGAGCAACAGGATGAGCACGACAGGCTCAATGGGGAAGAATGTTGTAATAGTGAACAACAGGGTGTGCACGGCAGGCTCACTGCGGAAGAATGCTGTAGCAGCGAGCAATAGGATGGGCAATGCTCGGGCGCAATAAACGACAGGTCGTGAATCACTGGCTGTCCGTCACCCTGTCGTGAACTAATCACTTATTTTTTCGGCCGTAGTAGATTGCTTCTCTATCGCACGGAGCCAGATATTGCCACTCCCATAACTCAATCTTTCCCATTATAACGTGATCTGTCTGATCCCCCTGCCCGTGTTATTCGGCTATCCATTCCCAGTCTCTTTCCAAGACCTGACGTTGTGTGGTTGGAGTTTTATTTACGGTGGCTGAGATGATGAATAAGCACTGTGCAATAACGCGATACGTCACACATTTTTCGACATAAGCATGTTCACAGAGACGGATATTAAGCCATCAGCCTCACAGTTCAATGAGCTTGTTGCTGCACAAAAAGTGAAAACTGGGATGGGAATTAATTCTCACGAAGACTGGCACGCGTCGACGCTTGACATCCTCTTCAGGAGACTCTTGTGAATGTACTGATCTGTCCTGGAAATGCCGGAATCAAGGGAAATGCCCCAGCAGATAGACTATAGTTATGTGACCACGTTAGATAGAATGTTAGATAGACTATAGCTACGTGACCATGTTAGATAGACTATAGCTATGTGCACACGTTAGATAGAATGTTAGACTATAGCTATGTGCACACGTTAGATAGAATGTTAGATAGACTATAGCTATGTGCACACGTTAGACAGAATGTTAGATAGACTATAGCTATGTGCACACGTTAGACAGAATGTTAGATAGACTATAGCTATGTGCACACGTTAGATAGACTATGGCTATGTGCACACGTTAGACAGAATGTTAGACTATAGCTATGTGCACACGTTAGACAGAATGTTAGATAGACTATAGTTATGTGACCATGTAAGATAGACTATAGCTATGTGAACATGTTAGATAGACTATAGCTATGTGAACACGTTAGATAGACTATAGCTATGTGCAATATACGTTAGACAGAATGTTAGTTAGACTATAGCTATGTGCACGTTAGATAGACTGTAGCTATGTGACCATGTTAGATAGACTATAGCTATGTGAACATGTTAGATAGACTATAGCTATGTGCAATGTACGTTAGACAGAATGTTAGTTAGACTATAGCTATGTGCACGTTAGATAGACTGTAGCTATGTGACCATGTTAGATAGACTATAGCTATGTGCACACGTTAGACAGAATGTTAGATAGACCATAGCTATGTGCACGTTAGATAGACTATAGTTATGTGCACATTTTTCT
>CAUZXP010000412.1:0-54008 GCA_963584105.1 Alviniconcha strummeri | reverse complement strand
ATAAAAAAGGCACAACAAATGTAGATTAGATTTAGATTTACTGCCACATTCACGGAGCTAGCAGCATCAAGCCAGTTCAAAGCTAAGCTCTGTCCATTGCGTACAGGCAGTATGGCCTGATGACAGCAATCACCTTAAGATAAAACACACAGATTGGAATGAATGCTGAACTGGGGTGGGGATTGAGCACCTTGGGTATACAGTCCAGTGGCTGGCATGCTGGTTGTAGGCTGCGTGGGAATCAGCTCCAGCTTGAACCATGGGAACAGTGGAGGCCCCCAGTGGACAACTGTCGCCATGAGACAAAAACCCTCTCGGAAGACCACTTCTCCGAAGCAACACCCTCTGCATTTCAACAAAACTAACAGCACACCAAAGACCACCCCTCTTTTGGGATCTGTCTATGTTGACTCTCAGGGTGGCCTTTCTCCACTTCCACTGTAGCTTTAACAGAAACATCTTGCTGGAACAGGTTTTGCCCAACCGGTGCAGCAGATCAGGACAAAAGGAACAGATTTTTCTTCATAAAATGATGCATGTATTTCATCAGGAATTTACAAGTGACTTTTGTACGTAATGATCAGCAAGACTAGCTGTATAAAAGAATGTCAACTATCCTAGCTTGCCTTTTGCGTACAGTGCCTCAGTCATGTCAAGCATGAGAGGTCAGTGCTCATTTTATCCCAGAAACTAGATCAGTAAGGCTGCACAGCCAGTGGCTACTCATGACACTACATCAGTGCATGGTGTTTTACTATATTTCCACTAATCACTGTTGACAAAAGTCTGATTCTAAATTGAAAACAAAATCCACAGGGCATCTTGAAACAAAATCTTTGACTCAAACTTTTTGTTTTGAGCTCTTCTACCTTACGGAGAAAGGTCAGCCTTCTTGGACAAGATAGCTTTTGAGAAGGCCAGTTCTTTGACTTAACCATTGTCTTTTCCTAAGGATAACTGAGCAGAGCAAACATTCTCTACTGGAACATTAAAGTACACAAAAAGAGGAGAAAAAACACACCTTCTTCTCTGTTACAGTTGCGCAGCCCTAAACCAACATATGGCACCATAAGAGATAAACCTAGAAAAAAACAGGATACCCTTAAATGTCCCTCTTACTTGTACTATCTTAAACAGAACACAACCAGCTGAGACGTAGTATCACATTACTGCTCTCCTGTAAAGTTAGTCTCCTATGAACCAGGTGAAACTGTGTGTAGATATCAGTGAGCGCTGGAGACAGGTGAAAAGTACTGATGATGATGAAGCTGGAATTGCGTTGCTGAAGAACTGTTGATATTTACTGAACCACCAAATCTGAAATACGCACAAAGAATGAAAAAGATTATATTTCACAAAATTTCATTAAACAAATAAAAATTAAAAATTGTTGTCATGATTGAAGGCCATTAACTTAGCTTACTTTCAGAATAATGATACCATTTTGCCATTATACACAACATTCTTATCTTTGTTTCTTTTCTCATTTAAAATAAAATCCCTTAACTTGTTCATAAGTAGAATTTATTTTCTGCTACTTCTGTGTTCTACTTATATATTTTTCTTTTCTTGTTGAGGTAGTACATGTGTTTTTTGGAAGACAGTTGCATATGTGACCATTTTGTGCCCAACCCATCACTCAGCCAACTGAGCTACAGCCCCGCCCCATGGTGATTTTTTCCCCCAAGACAATTTCTTTTGCATGATTATCACACACAAAAGAACAGTGAAAATTTCCCTCATTACCATATAAGAACCATACACATGACATGGAAGAAAATGTGCACACATCATGCGCACCTGTAATTGTACATAGAATAATGTATTCAAAAAGGGCAGTCATGAATGTGGTAGTCATGCACTGATGTCCACACACCCACGTTACCGCACACACTCGCAACTGACACTGACGCTACTTACATGTTCGTTGCGTATCCATGTAGCTCTTGTATCGGTCGTAGAGAATGTGGACGGTGATGAGCAGGATAATGACACAGATGAAGATGAAGATGGCGATGACAACCAACACCCACCACAAATCGCGCCACTTCACATTCTCTTGTGAAGCCACCAATGCATAGCAAGTCTGGAGGGAGAAAAATGCAATAGTAAGTACACAGGTTTTATTTGTCTTATGATGAGTGTTTTGTTGAATTAAATTAACCCCCTTTTTTTCTTACACTTCCCAAATTGACTTTTACAAGTGGTATCTGTATGCATCTGTTTTCCAGAGAGACAAGACAAGACAAGATTATTTTATTGTCAGGCCTCCGGCCCATTGCAACAGGAGTGAACATTCAGGCAGTTTGAATTGTTTTCCACAGAGAGAAACAAACAGACAGAGAGACAGAGAGAAGAGAAAAAGTTATTTCTTGGATTTTAACATCTGGTCAAGCAGACAGGGTCCATCTCAGGATGAACAATGCTGTTTTAAATCACACTTTAAAAAAAATCCACATAAACATGATAAAGGAAAACTGCAGGGTCACCAAATTACAAGTAAACAGCTGGCTCACAGCTCTGGACATAATACTCTCGGTTTGTACTTGTGTGCATGCATGCAAATGGGCATGTGTGTATGTGCATGATATGAGAGAGAGTGAAAGAGAGGGAGCCAATGATCAAATGATAAAGGCAAAGCAAATGGGAAAACAAAAGTATCTGATAATCACTCATAATGTGTTGCTCTCACCAACACCAAGACAATAATACTTACTCCTCTGTCAATCATGTTATAGTCATTCTTTCTCAAAATGTTCCTGAAGTTTCCTGAATCCAGCATATCGATGGCCTCATTGACTTCATACGGTTTGCTGGCCGCATTATCAACAAGCACAAAACAGATATCCGTTCTGCAACAAAAATAAAATAATGGGGAAAAGGATGCACTGAACTCGCTGAAAACAGGAGAAGAAGAAGAAGAAGGAATAATTTAGGATACAAACCTACAGACACAGGGAACATCAACAACAACAAAATCACAAAACCCATTCAAAACAACTGCCAAGGCAAAAAAGGAAACGAATAATCAGAAAAGCCAAACAGGACAACCGCAGACAATGCATGCAGTCCTTAATTCACAGCATGTAAAATTATGTAAACCCACCAGATGAGCTCTCTCTCTCTCTCTCCTGCTCCTCCTCTCTCTCTCTTTTGCTCTCTGTATTGCTTTGATAACATTCACTGTCTTTTTGTCCATGAACTTGCATGTGTAATGTAGCTGAGTATGTTTCTTTCCATGCAGATTTGTAAGACATGACTGTACATATAAATGTATATTTGTTTGCGAATGGAACATTCTTGTTTCTTTTTGTGTGGGTCCAAAAAACTATAAAAAGAAAAAAAGAAAAAGAAAAAAGTAACAGCTGATACAACTTACTGTGTTGCCACAATGCTGTCCCCTGTTCTGTGTTCAGATGCCGCCTTGAAGAAAAACTCCTTCTCTGGTTGGCCCTCCACATTCAGCTCTCTGTGTGCACACAGCAAATACACACTGGATTCTGAACAAGGCTCTGACACAAACTATAGGAGCTGCAAAGGCCACAGCAGACACATGCCACATACCACAGCCACAAGCCAGACAACAGCAAAGTGTCAAGATTTTATGGAGTGGCTCCATGCTCTAGATCCAAGTCATGTGCCATATAATGCTGCTTGGCTTTGGTGAGCAAGGTCACAGGCCATGCACGTGGAACGGATCGGGCTGGTTCTATTTCCTGCAGCATGAAGCACTGTTGCAGCAATCACTGTACAGACAACAGTCAGTGCAGGCTCACACAATGGTGGATCATGCTTTGTTCTTTGGTTTCGGAAATGGGGAGACGGGATGGTTAATATCAAGACTGAGAAATATCCAAAATGCACATCTCCATGTATGTCAGGATTGGGATGGATGCTACAGCAAGGAGGCAGGGCTGGGAACATAAGTGTGAAGTAGTTGGTAAAGATTCATTTTGCACGACCTGTTGTTTGGGTATTGTTGACTGCTTGTGCAAGGAAGCTGTGATAATTAAGCCACAGCAATGCTGACGTCATGATGCTTGTGGCTGTGTATGTCACCAGTGTCTGAACTTGCTGTAAGACTCTCTGTCCACTTATTTAATGGCAGGCTGGATCAAATTCGGGCCACAAAGGGTGATTCAGTTATGGTGCACAGGGGCTTTCATTTGATCAGACCCTGTGACTCCTGCATCCATTGTGCATACCACACACACACACACACATACTAACACACACTCATGCACACAAGCACCCACCCACACTCACACCCACACACACACTCTCTCTCACACACACACACACACACACACTCACACACTCTTGCATGCATGCACACACACACACACACACACACACACACACACACACACACACACACACACACACACACACACACACACACACACAGGTTGGAAACGCTACTAACCTGATCAGGTTTTCTGCCAGCTGTGGTCCTGTGGCTGGATTCTTGTCCAACACAACTCGTAGCAAGTTGCTTCTCTGGTACACAATCACCTACCACAAAAGACAATTCAAGACAACTGAATAAATGATGAATAAAATGAGCAATCCCACCAAGGAATCAGCCCATCAAAATAAATAAACCATACAAATGAAGATCAAAACACATAAAATTAATGTTAAAAGGAATGCTAATTTAATATGACACTGCAAAAAGTGCAAATTTTGAGGGTAAGCCCTTTTTCCAAAGCAACTAAACAGAAGTTAAACAGTGATAATTGAAATATGTAGTTAACCACAAATTCTTCCAAACACTCCAAGAACAGAACACACCAATGCAACCAGACAAGCACATTTTCATTTATCACTGTTTGTTGTTTTGTCACTTTGGAAAAAGGGCACATTTTGTATTGTCATACTAGTGTTCCTTTTAACCAGTTATGTGTTTGGATCTTGTTTTAGAATGCTAGCTGACATCCTTGTTACAGACTTTAAATGAAGGACCTTGAAACACCCCTCAAGAAAAGGTCACACTTTTAAGACCACTTTTTCCAAAACTTTCCCTTCATATTCCTACGTTTATGGACCCCTCACCAAAGACCATCCCTTCTGTCCTGCCGTATCTTAATAACAGTTAACACATTCTTTTATTAAGTGTGTTTTTAAGCAAGGGCAGCGTGCGTGATTAGTATGGCTTCTTAACTGTAACAGCACTCACTCTGAACGGCAATGCCACAACAGGCATGTGGCAAGTCTGAGCAAGACTCGATGTCATGCCATGAATGAACGGGACAATGTTTATGCTTTGCACTGGCATTATGATATGACTAACTCCTTCACTACCCCAGCCTGTAAAATTTCTGGTCTGAAAGGGGCATGGATGTGCCTGCAAACAGTATATTTTTGGTGCTATAACATCTACTTTCAATGCTATGCATTTTGATGAAAAGCCTTCCACATGCCAGTGTGAAAAAGATGACAGAAACAGTTAAGGGTTTCAAATTTTGCACTTTAATAGGTTGTTTTGAAGTGACATCATGGCAGTAAAGGGGTTAAACTTGTATACAACTACCTTGTTTACCTGATATATTTCCTCAGAGGAGATACAAAGATTTTACAAAGATATGTAAAGAAACCGCTGTCATGACCTTCACAGACATCAGCGAAATGGCACAAATTTCCTGACAAAATGTCATCCACCAATCCGGTGAGTCAAGATTGTAAAACACAAGGTGATCTGACAGGCCAATCAGAATGCTGGTTTGAAAAGCTTGTGAGCTGTCTGTGTAATGTTTGTGCTCAAGTGGAATGGCCAGTTAGGACATGGCTTGAAGACCACAATTAACTCACCTTCACAGTCATGGTGTCGTTGAATGATTGGTTTTCATTGTCAAATGCCAGGACCTGCAGCAGGAAGTAGCCACGAGCAAAGTCCTGGTAGGAAGGCAAATTGGTTGAGATGACTCCAGTGTCAGGGTTGATGGCAAAAGCTCCTCTCAGTGAGTATGAGCGCCCGTTGTTGGGCGGGTAGTACATGGTGTCCAGGATCTTGTATTTCACAGAGCTGTACTGAGGGCTGTCAGGATCGTTGGCTGACACCTGCATCACTGTGTCTTCAGATGGAGTGGTCTCCAGCACTGGGATAATAATAGATAATCCATTTACTTTGTTTCCTCATTCTCCTCTGATTTTCAAATTGGGTCAAAATTACTCAATACCCCCCCCCCCCCACCCACCATAAGAAAGAGAAAAAAATAAAGAGAGAAAAGTATTGTTGTGTAATGCTCTATATAGTTTACTCATTGTAAAGCTCCAAAGATGTTACTACCATGCAGATAATCCCCACCCCATCATCTTGTTTAAATGGCACACAAGAAAGTACTAGCATTACAGTTTCGTCAAAGAAGTACCAAACAAAAACACACACACACACACACACAAAAACAACAACAACCCCAACACAACCTGGCATCAACATGTGACTACCCACAACTGCCTGTTAAAAGCAAGCCTGAAATCAAACTTACAGATAGTGTATCCCACACTCTCGATAGCAAAAAGACCTGAAGCTAACCTTTTCCTATCTAAGGCCTGCACAGTGCATATATGCAGAAACAGATGCAAAAAGGAGGTGAAAAGATCAAGACTCTCCCATCACCTGCTGTGGCACTGTCGGTTGGGAAAGAGGGCCCGTTGTCATTGACGTCGGTGATCCTGATGACAAGGTATCCGATGCGGTCGGTCGGGACCATCTGGCTCTCGTTAAAGGCTCGCTTCACGCGGGTGGGTCTGGCTGTGCCCAGCACCTCCACACAAACCAGGTACTCCTCCTGGACCTCGTAGCTCATTATCTCTTTGGTTTCAACAGAGCCATTGAGGAGGACTTTGAACGCACCACTGTCATTGTCCCTGCCTGTGGACAAGTGTATATATATATGCTGCAGTTTGTGGGTTAGTTACACTTGCTTAATTAAAGTGTACAACATGCGAAGACCTATCAATGGAGACAGAATAAATAATTAAACACTCAAGGCAGTTAGGTTTATAAAACAACAACAGAAAATGATTCCTGGTCTATTTTGTTCAGCATCAAAATTTGAGAGCCATGCAAAATCAAGCCATGAGCATTGCCATTTTGACCCAGTCTGCGACTTCATGAACAGGCCTGGCATGACTGTACATTAGCCATAATAATAATAATGGGCTCTCTTGTGTGCTATTTCTCCAACCTGGAGCACACAGCACATTACAAAGCAAAGACAAAACACAGTACAAACTTCCGAGAGCTGACATTTTTCTACCACACAGAGCAAGTGACAACAGCTGTGCCATGAGACGCTCAAATCTGAAGCAAAAAATGCAGTTCGGGTCCACAAACATTAATTACACAATCAGACAAAGCCTGCTAATGAAGATATTTGCACAGTTCCTATGTTTTCAGGCCAGTTGGTGTTCTCACTTAGGGTCCCCCTTAATCAGTGCCAAGATGTCTCCCAAAGAGAAGCTGGATGGGACTGAAACCCTAGCAGGCTGGGGAGACCCGGTGCATACCCCTAATGCTGCACTAGAGACCCAATGCTGCACTAGAGACCCGGTGCATACCCCTAATGCTGCACTAGAGACCCGGTGCATACCCCTAATGCTGCACTAGAGACCCAGTGCATACCCTTAATGCTACACTAAAGACCAGATGCATACTCTAATGGAGACCTGGTGCATACCCCTAATGCTGCACTGGAGACCTGGTATATACCCCTAATGCTGAACTAGAGACCCGGTGCATACCCCTAATGCTGCACTAGAGACCCGGTGCATACCCCTAATGCTGCAGTGGAGACCCAGTGCATACCCCTAATGCTGCACTGGAGACCTGGTGCATACCCTTAATGCTACACTAGAGACCAGATGCATACCTCTAATGCTGCACTGGAGACCTGGTGCATACCCTTAATGCTACACTAGAGACCAGATGCATACCCCTAATGCTGCACTGGAGACCTGGTGCATACCCTTAATGCTACACTAGAGACCAGATGCATTCTCTAATGGAGACCTGGTGCATACCCCTAATGCTGCACTGGGCACCAGGTGCATACCCCTAGTGCTGCACTGGACATCAGGTGCATATCCCTAATGCTGCACTGGGCACCAGGTGCATACCCCTAATGCTGCACTGGACACCAGGTGCATACCCCTAATGCTGCACTGGGCACCAGATGCATACCCCTAATGCTGCAGATGCATACCCTAATGCTGCACTGGGCACCAGATGCATACCCCTAATGCTGCAGATGCATACCCTAATGCTGCACTGGGCACCAGGTGCATACCCCTAATGCTGCACTGGGCACCAGGTGCATACCCCTAATGCTGCACTGGACATCAGGTACATACCCCTAATGCTGCACTGGGTACCAGGTGCATACCCCTAATGCTGCACTGGACATCAGGTGCATACCCCTAATGCTGCACTGGGCACCAGGTGCATACCCCTAATGCTGCACTGGGCACCAGGTGCATACCCCTAATGCTGCACTTGGCATCAGGTGCATACCCCTAATGCTGCACTGGGCACCAGTTGCATACCCCTAATGCTGCACTGGGCACCAGATGCATACCCCTAATGCTGCACTGGTCACCAGATGCATACCCCTAATGCTGCAGATGCATACCCTAATGCTGCACTGGGCACCGCACCAGGTGTATACCCCTAATGCTGCACTGGGCACCAGGTGCATACCCCTAATGCTGCACTGGGCACCAGGTGCATACCCTAATGCTGCACTGGGCACCAGGTGTATACCCCTAATGCTGCACTGGGCACCAGGTGCATACCCCTAATGCTGCACTGGACATCAGGTGCATACCCCTAATGCTGCACTGGGCACCAGATGCATACCCCTAATGCTGCACTAGGCACCAGATGCATACCCCTAATGCTGCACTGGGCACCAGGTGCAGACCCCTAACGCCGTGATGTTGCCACCAGGTTGACTAGCATGGGCAGCCATTTCTGCTGTTTTCAAATCATGGAGAGAAATTACTCAAGGGTTGTAACCATCCATAAAAAACTGGTCATGATATAGTCACCTCCCCTTTTTCCCTACCCAAACCTACTGGCTTGAAAAAAGAATTTACCTTTGTCACCGTAAGCCTCCGAGTGTGTGTGTGTGTGTGTGTGTGAGAGAGAGAGAGAGAGAGAGAGAGAGAGAGAGAGAGAGAGAGAGTATGAGTGAGCGAGAATGAGTTTGTGTGTGTGTGTGTGTGTGTTTGTGTGTGTGTGCATGTGTGCGAACTTTTGGGTGTAAGCCCCTTTTTCCAAGCAACAAAACAACAGTTAAACAGTGAGCAAGCCAACACGGCTGCGCCCTGAGGAGCTCCAGTTTGAAACCAAACAAGGCACTTCTGCTGTTTTCATCTTTATACTGATAGACCAAAGGATATTTGCACATTATCTGCATTTTCAGACCAACCCTACATCTCCACCAGGGGTCCACTTTCATAACGATGCAGCAAGAAACCTACAGATAAGGACTGACTTACACAAGTTGTTTCCTGTGTAGAGGTAGTAGAACATGTTCTTGTTGGCCGGACCATCAGCATCACACGCCTGAGCCTGCGCCACGATCGTCCCACTTGGCGTTTTGTCCATCACCAAAAACACTGTCGGCACTTCAAACTGTAAACAGAAGAACATGCATATTTCACTGGTCTCTGAACTGGTCAATTAATACACACATCTGGGACTGTTGGCTGTGACTACAAATGCTGCCACATTTTATGTTTAAAAAAAAAGGAAAACAAACAAAAACAAATAAAAGAAATCTAAAAGCACAAGAAAACATGGACACATCTTACAAGTGTCTGTGCTGGTCTATGAACTCCCTTCTAGTCTTGCATCACTGCAAAATGCAGCAGCATCATAAAATGAAATCTAAAAATAAAGGGATGAGGACAAAACACAACAGGCAAATGTCTTTTGAGGGAATTTTGATTTTAATCTGTTATTGTCTTCAATCTCAGGCGCAATGCTGTTTTTATCACCAGCTGATGGAATTCCCAGCATTCGTGCCCTTACTAACATGTTCTACTTTTTTAAATTCCAAATCCATGTGCAACTCTTGTAGTAGCAAGTCTTAATGCATGTCCAGTGCTGGTGCATAAAGCATCTTGATGACACATTCTCATCACAAAAAACTCTTTTTGGGAAACAGTTCTTTCAGTGGAAAGTAGGCAGCTTTATAGCAGACTTCTGCCAATTGTGTGAAATTCCCATGCTCAGGTACTGTGCAAACAAAGAAGAGAAAATTTAACCCACACTCAGGCCTATGTGCTTCTCCTGATGGGTTGTGACATTACATTCTTTGTATATACCAAGTCATGCAAAAAACGAACAACAACAAAATCCATGTATACACCTGCTTTAGTACCCAAGTCTTTATTCATATACAAATTTAAAACAGTGCACTTTAATGTGAAACAGTGAACATTTAAAAGAAGTAACTGTGCTTTACATTCAGTTCCTGTAAAAACAAAGTTTTCACCCAAAATAAGGTCATAGTCAAAGACATGTAGTCTGCCAGGGTAGCTCACCGCACAAATCAAAAACAAGCAAACTTACATCAACTGGACAGGATGCGTAAATGGATTTCCTGAACGATGGGAGATTGTCATCAATATCAATCAGTTCCACAATCAGTGTGCGTGCGCTGATCTTTGTTGTATCCTTGGTGTCTGTGGCCCACACCACCAACTGGAGCACAAACAAGCCAAGAGTTTGTTTGAAATGATCGTTGACCATAAATCCATGTATCACAGTCAAAGAGGATCTATTTATATATTTTCAAACCTGATTTGTGCATGTGTTTTTTTCAGCATCAGCTTGACTCATTTTGATGGAAGCTATACCACCCCTTATTATGTTATACTGTTCTCTGTATGTGTGTTTATATTTCTCTTGTCAGTGTAGTGAAATGTGCATAAATGTGATCATTAACCCCTTCACTGGCCCTGCCTGTAAAATTTCCAGGCTGAAAATTGGACACACACAGGCTTAGATCCACATCATCTCTCAGCCATCCAGTCTTTTTAACACCCCCCTCCCCCTCCCACCCCTCAAACTACCCAATGATCTTTACCTGGTAAGTTGCCTGCTCTTCATAGTCCAGGTCACTTGTGACAAAGATATCCCCGGTGCTGGGATCAATTCTGAACTTTAGGTAATCTGTGCTCAACGGAGCGAAGCTGTATACGACAGAAGCATTGGCTGTGCGGGCAATGGCACTGAATCGCACATTAAGCTTGACTTGCTTGTGCTAGAACAGAGTGGAGTGGAGACAATAAATAAACCATCAGAAACAATAAGAGAAAATACTCAGTTGATTCACATCCAATATTGAAAAAAACTTTTTTTGTCATTCTTTCAAACTCCCCTGTGGGTCCTGAACATGAGATAGTCATTCAAACCCATATCCAAGTACAAAGAAAGAAAACAACAACAACAAAATTAGATTGAAGAAGCGGTTCCTGAGTCATCAGAACTGTCAGTGTAAAGAGAAATTTGCTGAAACAAACATACACATTTTAAAAATGAAACACTCTCCTACATGACAGAACAATGAAGATAACCAAAAGAACAGACAGAAACTGACACAATACAAATTTCACATACACACACACACACACACACACAAAATACACAGGTACAATTAACACACAAGCACAAAAACACACAGAGGCACGATTCACATACACACACACACACACATGCACACATACAAAAAATATACACAGGCACAATTAACACACATAATTATGTACAAAAACAAACACAGGCATGATTCACACACACACACACACACACACACACACACACACACACGCCCACACCCACACGCACACACAGGCACTCCAAAAAATACATAGGCACAATTAACACACATAGTCATGCATAAACAAAAAAGAAGAAAAAATGCACAATTCACACACACATGCACCCCCCCTACCCCCCCCCCCCCCCCCCCCCCCACACACACAGAGGCAAAACAGCTGTGCTGGCAAGCACTGCCATCAGCACAAGGACAAAAGCCCACCTCCTCAACTCTGACGATGTAGTTGTTGCTGGGCTCCAGCCACTGCGGAGTGCCGTCATCATCTTCAGCCCCTTGCACCTTGATGGTGACGGGGATGGAGGAGCTCCGCGGGGGGCTACCCCCGTCTCGGGCAACCACGAAGAGCTTGTAGCCCCCGCTCAATCCTCGCAGAGACCTCCTGGTCACCAACACGCCTGACCGCTCTGTGATGTCAAACAGTGCTAGTGCACTCACTGCAAGCAGAGAGGGAGAGAGAAAAAAAGAAGAGATTGATGAACCAGCATCCATGGGAAAGCATTCAAACTACACAGACAGGGTCCATTACACTAGATTTCACTTTGTGTAAAATTTGTTGGTCATGGAAACACGGATAAAATTCTAACTTGATCACAACTGGAGCTAAAGGTCACAATTCTCTACAATGAGTTTGTTTACTTCGCGTGAATATTATAAAATCAGCAGATGAAAGAAGAGGTTGAAATGCTCTCAACCAAAGAGTTATAAAAGAGCTGTAGAAGAGTTACATCAACGTTAAAACATCTGAGCTTCCGTGGTGGATGGAGTCACTGGTGCCCTTTTTTCATATTGGCCTCAGAGTTAAGATCCTATTTCAGGGTGTCCTCAAAGATCATTCCGAGGCAATTACATGAATGGACTATTTCCACAGTTTCATCATGTATTTGAATCACCCTTGGGGGGGTCTGCACAGTCTGACTGTTAAAAACAGTATGCCTCACCAGATGTGAGAGATGTGGGATCCTCAGTCAGAGAGTAGAAAATTTGACCATTGAGTAAATAATCTGCATCTGCAGCCAGAATCTGTCCAAGGCGAGTCTGAATTGGTGCAGTCTCTGGCACTGAGAAATTACGACTCATGTCTGCAAAGGAAGGTGTGTTGTCATTCTCATCCAGCACTTGAATTTGAATCTGAAACAAACAAACGTTTATGATGAAGTAACACACACACTTTAATGTGCATGAAAAGACAAGTCTAATGTAAAATCCTGTATATCAAAAGCAGCAAGGGACCATTTTTGGAAAAATAAGCAAGGTAAGAGGGGGGAAAAAAAGAGAAAGAAAGAAAAAAAAAAAAAAAAAAGAAAGAAAGAAAAAACCCCAAGAGCCCCAATTTCAGCATATAATTTATAAATTATAATCAACAACAACCTTCTTCCTGTCTGAAACTCTTTCCCCTTTCTCTCAAAGAGCTTTGCTTTCCTATCTTTCAGCTATTGTTCTATTAATTTGGCATTGTTCGTAAATGTTCAGGGCTGCAACCCTCGTAAGTTTTACAACTAATAGTAACACTGATCATGACACAGACACATCCCATGCAAGTCAACAAAGTAAACACCACAACATACAACACATACTGGCATGGCACAGTACTAAAAACATACAACTAAAAGAGCCAGATATGTCTTTCACGTTATCAGTATTGTGTGTTAACCAATATATGGTGTTATCCGACATTAATGTTAACCAACTTGGAGTTCACAGAAAGAAGTGTTTGGGTCAGAAAACTTGCAATATCCAACATTTGTACTGACCACTATAGAGTAAGGAGGAAAAATGTCTTTTCAGTCCAGAAAGCTGCGTTATCCAACACTAATGTTTACTCACTATATAGTATTAGTAAGAAGCAGTAAGAAGGAAAGAAAAGTTGGGAGGTCAGAGAACTTGCAATATCCAACAGTTGCATTAACCAATAAATAGCAAGAAGGAAAACCATCACTGAAATGTGAAAAACTGTTTTTGCTCTAGTGTAAATAAAAACAACAGTAACACCACAACCGAAAACCTGTCATTGTTCTCTGACATTAATACTTAACCACTATAGGGTAACACGGAAAGAAGTGTTTTGGGTCAGAAAGCTTGCAAATAGTGCAATATTCAACATTTGTATTCACCACTATTTAGTAAGATGGACAACAACAACAAAACGTATCTCAGGTGTGAAAATTTTGTCTGATACATTGTGTTCAAAGTATACCCCAGTGCACTGAAGCAAGGGGGAGCATGGCAGGTTACAGAAAAACAGCCAGCTTGGTCGCACAACATACCACAGCTTTGCTGTTGAGCCTGATGGCAGAGCCACGACCAAACATGTTGTCAGTGGCAATGATGTCGATGGAGTAGGTTCTGCGCCTCTCAAAGTCCAGCTGTTTGGCCACCAAGAGCTGAGCACTGTTGTCATTTTCCTGGAAATGCCAAGAACAGGATTCTGTCAGTCAATACAGTGACAATCATTTGGTACCAAACAGTGAAATACTTGGTAGACTTTCTTCTCAGCCTGTGGTCAGCCACTTTCTGGCAAAGGCTGCATCCAGTCAGGACTCAAGTGGCTCTTGAGTTAACTGACTGATTCTTGGTACATAATGCCCAGTCAGTTGTGTCAGGTTGGAAATCAAAGTCATTAAATCAAAAATAAAAGCCTATGCCTACGTTAAAATTCACAAGCAAAGTCTGGTTCACTGCTATTACATACATGGTGTTGCTATTACATACAACACCATGTTTCATAGTCTGCGGAACAAAATGAAGCTGAATCAACTGGGCAGTCGGAAAAGGAGAAAATAAAGACAAAAAGGAAGAAAGAAAGGAAGAGAAAATAAAACTTACCGGTTGGTTAAGTTTGAAGTCATCTCGGTCAAGACCCCCACCCAATGCAAAACTGATGGGTCCAAAGCTGAAGCTATCCTCATCTCTGGCTCTGATTGTAGCGACTTGGTAGTTCACAGGCGCGCTCTCCCTCACTGTGAAGCGGTAAGATGTCTGCAGAATCAAATTTTCAACAATAAGGAGCTCAGTTCGGAAACCAAAGAGTGGGTAAGGTACTACCCCTGCTGCCTTGGTGAACTGATCAGACATTTTGATTACCTCATGACAGGTAAGACAGAACACTATACACACACCGCTACAGATGGGCAATGTGCTAAATTCTTTTCACCCCAAGGGATTTTTTAAAGTGTGAAAATATGAATGTCATTTTTCACCTGTGTGAACTCTGGTTGGTTGTCATTGAAGTCCTGGACCTGCAGGATGACAGTGGCCGTGACAGTGCGACTGTCGATGTTGGTCGTCTTGATGGCACGCACTACCACGGAGTGGGTCAGGTCGCCAGACTCGTAGTCCAACCGTGCATTCAGCACCACCACACCTGCACATGCACACCCACTTGCTTTTGGCACCTTACTTGAGCATCAGTGTTTATCAATGTCAAGAGAGGTCTTGCAAGAAGCAAGTCTGACACAAACCACCGCCTGACCTGTCCATGCACACACTTCTATTCTGAGAGAGAGAGAGAGAGAGAGAGAGAGAGAGAGAGAGAGAGAGAGAGAGAGAGAGAGAGAGATTAGTTCTTGGATTCTGACATTCCATCAATCACAAAGCTTGGTCATTCTTCAAGTTTAAGATGAACATACACCATTTTAAACCTGATAGTATAGAATATGCCACATCTGTCAAAACACAAGTCAATAAATCATGAGCAAAAAGTTGGCTGACAGTTCTGGATACAACACCATCAAGAGCAACAAAGAGACAGACAGAGAGACAGACAGTCAACAGAGACAGAGAGGTCTAGGTAGAGCATTGGTGGCATATGCTTATCTGTGTGTGTTTGTGCATTCTTGTGCAAATGAGATGCAGTGCACAGGCACACAATGCTTGCATGGGGTGCGTCTGCGTGTGAGGGCTCTGCCCGTCTCACACAAGAACTGACCTGGAGTGACGCCTCTGGAGTCTGTCTTTGTGATGACGCGGAAGTAATCTCCTGGATCTGAGCCTTCAACTTCTTCGTAGCGGGTCAAGATGCTGTCCTGATCTGCAGGGTCTCGAGCCTGCAGGGTCATGATCTCTGTACCAATCAGTGAAGATTCCAGCATGGGCACTTCATACACTGGGTTGGTCTTGGTCCAGGGCAGGTTGTAATACAGTTCTCTGTTGACCCGCCCGCTGACAGTGATGGTCACACGTGCTGCAACAAATGATGAAGGAGCATGCAGGGAAGCACTTCAGGTTGGTTTTCAGGAATTTCCACTCAGGGGAAATCTGTTGACTGCACCAGGTGGGGTACACATCCACAGGGCATTGGACACAGGACTGCAAGGTTGCAAGTTTTAATCTCGAGTCATTTAGCAGTGACCTTCTTCCCTCTTCCTTGGTATCAAGGTGTCTAGTCCTATGGAATGAAGTGAAGTGAAAGTCCTGCATGTTACTTGTGTGTGCATGAAAAATATCCCGCAGCACCGGAAACATGTCCGGGCAAAAATGACATAAACCCCCCACCAATGTTTAGGCAGGACAGCCATAGCAATGCTGTTGCTCCTGGCTTTCTTCCAGCGCAGCACACCATGAGGACAATTCCCAACTGGAACAACTGTCAATAAAGTGTGCAAAACAACTTGTGTTGGCCGTAGGACAATTTTGCTTATGAAAAGCTTGACTGCTATCAGTGGGGGTTACAAGGAAACAAAAACTGTATCTAGTGCGCATCATTACACTCATGCAGCACTTAGAATTATTGCAAGGGCAGTTTACAAAGCATGCAAACCTTACCACCACAAATCCACTTATTTCCCCATGCCTAAAAACAACAACCCAAAACATTCTATTAAACACGATAGCATTTTATTCATCCCACAAGGGGCAGTTCCATTTATTATTAGCAGCTGAAAGTTTCATCAGGTGTTGGGTGTAATACACAGGAAGACAATACCACAGTTACAACAACTGACAAACAATATTCCATGCACCTTCCCTTAAACTACCATCCCACTCCCCACCCCACTGGCAAAAAAGAAGAAAAAGAATTGAAACAAAACAAACATACAAACAAATCAAGGGGGGGAACCAGGGGGTGGGGGTGGGGGGTGGGGGGCGGCGGGAGAAAGAAAGAGAAGAAGACAAAAAGGAGAAGAAGAAGAAGACTGCACAGCTTAATATGTTTATGCTACAAAGACCTACAGGTCGCAGTCTGTACTCCTATAGCGGAAGGGTCAACATCTTGGACCACGATCTCAAATGACATCTCCACCACATAGTCGCGGTTGAGAGCGCTGTTCACCCTGATGATACCGTCGATGGGGCCCATGGAGAAGGTTTCCTGCAACAGCAACAAACTCAGATGCCTCATCACAGATCTGATGCAGAATGTGACTCGGCACAACCCCTGTGAGCGAAGTCTGGACAAAAGCAAGTGATGACCACAACCCAAAGCAGCAGGGTTTGTTCCAGTCACAAGGAGAGGTGAGAAGTGGAAGGGCTTTTTTGCTGCACTGACAGCAACACTGATGCACACAGCTAGGCTATGTTGCAGGCAACTGTTTCAGTCCAAAATGACATCTACACATCCAACAAAGCCCATAATTATGGGCTGCAGCCCATCTCTCAGAATTATAAATTGCTGAACCCGCTGAAATGGTTCCAATGCTCACCTGACTGACAGTGGCTGCATCGCACTGACATTGACCCCATAGTCATGCAAACCTTCCGTTGTCTCGATAGATGATCTACAACACTTTTTCATCTTTTCACCCATTTAATAAATAATATGGCAGTGACCTGCACATGAGATCAATCAATCAATCAGTCTGTTTTGGTTCATGCCAACTGGCAGCAGGTTTCACAGCTTTCTGCCCTACAGCCCTTACGGTCTATCCTAACAAGAGGAATTCTGAATGTTCTTTATAATTATCGTCAGCATCATTGTCAATATCATTATTTCAAGCAGACATGCTCTGAATATGAAACAACGCCCCCCCCCAGATACACGCAAGCATGCACTATGCATGTCCACACACACACAAGCACACACACAAGTCCACACATACATGTCCACACACCAGCACACACACACATCTACATGTACACACTCACACAAATTTACTCAGACCCAAAATGTGAGACCCACTCACCCTGTAGTCATAGGGGTAGGTGGAGCCAACCTGGACCCCAGCCTTGTTGATAGCGGTGATGGTGTTGGTGCGGATTGAGTACCGCAAGGTGCTGCTTGAATCCGGGTCTGTGGCAGACACCTCAAGGACGGAAGTACCTATGGTACGGGCTGGAGAAGAAAGGGAGCTTGCTGGTAAAAAGCAAACACTAAGGCAACCAACAGCAGAGGTGTGTGCAGGGTTGAGTGATTACAATCTTGGACATGGAATCAAGAGGTTGTTGGTTGGAATCTTGGTCCTGGCAATAACCCCCCCACCCCCCAACCCATCCCACACTCCCACCCTTTTTTTTGCTTTATTTTCTTAAGGCATAACATGCACTATTATATCTTTTCTATACATTAATTACTGTTCCAGTCCATCATTTTGTTCATGGCTGACCAGGCGTTAAAAATCAACCATCTATCCATCTGTGCATGGATGCTTCGGACTTTTCCAACCCAATCCATTTTGCTCTGTGGGCAAGGGCTGTACAATTAACTTTTCACCCCAAGGGGAGTGGGGGTTCAAAAAAAAAAAAAAAAGGAGATATTTTCAGAGACTGATCAATTAGATCTAAAAGAACACACCAAAAAAATCCAAAGTAACCAATACATATATTTTTTAAAAGGGGTGAAGGAGCTTAGAACAGTTATGAGAGATCATACAAGGAAGCAGACCTGAAGCCTCACTGCCCAGTGGTACAGAAACAATGGTTTTATTTTAAACTCAGTAAAAGTGTCTGAGTTTGATTAGGCCTTGGGCCCACCCAGCAACAGATTTTATGCCAGCATGATAGTAGCAGTTCTAGGCTGAAAAAGGGCTGAGCAGACCATGCACCATTACTTTCAAAACACTCATTTATATGAATACGGAACTTGAAATACCACTCTTCACAAATGCATGTAACACAGTGGTTATTTGCACATATTAAGTAGCAACCACTGGCAGCAGGCCTGAAAGCCCCCTAACCTGGTGTGCACAGTGCAGCGCTTGTCCCATGGGGAGCTGAGTGGACTGTTCACTGTTTATAACAATGAAACACTGGCTGATATGTGTCAGGCAAGCTGATAAAAACCTTCCTTTGTTGCAACTCACATTCATCCACAATGGTGTTGTAGAGAGGTCGTACGAAAGATGGGGCCTTGTTGTTGGCATCTGTGACAGTGATGGACACTGTAGCTGTGGCAGTCTTCTGTGGACTGCCTCCATCAGTGGCAATTACCTGTTGAAACATGCAAATAAATGTGCATGTATAACACACACACACGCACACACACACACAAAGAAGCACGCAGACACACATAAAGAAGCATGCAGATGGGCTGCAACTGTTCAGCAGTTACAAAATTTGGAATGCAGATTGGAATGTCATGAGTTCATGGGTTCGAATCCCATCTGCTGTATGGGATACTTTGGCCCTGACCAGAGCCTGCATTAAGCTGGGGCGCAAGGGACCCAGTGGGAAAGCTTGGATCATGCCACCAATCTTCACCCATTTCATGGACCCACCTGTTATAATGCTGCTCAAACTATCCACTTTATGGATCCACCTGTTAGAGTGTTGCTCAAACTACCGACTTCATGGACCCACCCATCAGTGTTGCTCAAACTACCGACTTCATGGACCCACCTGTTAGAGTGTTGCTCAAACTACCGACTTCATGGACCCACCTGTTAGAGTGTTGCTCAATCTACCGACTTCATGGACCCACCCATCAGAGTGTTGCTCAAACTACCCACTTCATGGACCCACCTGTTAGAATGTTGCTCAGTTAAACTACCCACTTCATGGACCCCCTGTTAGAATGTTGATTAAACTACCCACTTCAAGGACCCACCTGTTAGAATGTTGCTCAGTTAAACTACCCTTTTCATGGACCCACATGTTAGAATGTTGCTTAAACTACCCACTTCATGGACCCACCTGTTAGAATGTTGCTCAATTAAACTACCCACTTCAAGGACCCACCTGTTAGAATGTTGCTTAAACTACACACTTCATGGACCCACCTGTTAGAGTGTTGCTCAAACTACCCACCTCATGAACCCATCAGTTAGAATGTTGCTTAAACTACCTGACCAGGCTTATGAGCAGAAAAAAGAAAAGCAAAAGAAGAAAAAAACAAGTCACTAAGAATGAACAGCTCGCGACTGAGACTCGCAGCATCTACAATTCACAGGTTTGCCAATTTTCACAACTGTGCTAGTTCTTACCTGAAATGAGAGCTGCTGGAAGTTATCATAGTCAATACTGGGGTTGTTGGAGATGAGCACCACTCCATCTTTGTTGACAGCAAAACTGTCCCGGCTGCCGAGGCCAATTCGGTAGGTGATAAAACCATTGCTCCCAAAATCTTTATCTGTTGCAGTCACTTTCAGTACAGATGTACCTGTAGAATTGGCCAAAATGGACAAACAGAAATTGATAGTAGTTACACAGCAAATATCACCAAGAATAAACGATGGGGTACAGTGCCAAGAACAAGGTACAGGTTTGGCAGTCAACTTTTACTGAAACACTCAAACCTACATCAAAATAACCAACACAAGGGACAGGGTTGGCATTCAAAGTTTACTGAAGCACACAAACCTTTACCAAAATAACCAACACAGCTAAAAAACAAAAAAAATGTAAGTGCATTCCTTTACAAGGATGGCCTTGTAACAGATTTTCCCATGTTTAACCATTCAATGTGCAACCATTTTAGCTATTACAGAGGACACACCTTTGATGGAGTCTATGTACTTTGTGTTAATTTGTATGTGAGAGTTACAGTCAGCAGTTTAGGTCTATGCTGCATCCTTTGTTCAGTGTGTGATGTCTGTCAAGCGCTGTTAATTCCTTTTGTTTGTACATTCTTCTTGTTGCCACTGTAGTGTCTTCCAGCTGAACACTGGGGGTCACCCAGTACATGCAATTTTTGCATTGACAAGTGCACTCCACAGGGTGAGCAGACTGT
This sequence comes from Alviniconcha strummeri, assembly GCA_963584105.1. Taxonomy (NCBI): domain Eukaryota; kingdom Metazoa; phylum Mollusca; class Gastropoda; family Provannidae; genus Alviniconcha; species Alviniconcha strummeri. The sequence goes on along the minus strand of CAUZXP010000412.1, from coordinate 33,056 downwards.
GTGTGTGACTGGTCTTTTGGTGTGTGTGTGTGTGTGTGTGTGTGTGTGTGTGTGTGTGTGTGTGTGTGTGTGTGTGTGTTTTGTCCCATGCATGCTGTCTTCAGAGGACTAATCTCCATTTCCAGAGGGTGGATGCAATTATGCAAGAAGAATACCATGACTGCATGAAGACAGTCCCCGCATAATGTCTGCAGCACATAACATTTCAATGCAGCCTTGTGCTCTTGCTGGTGTTAATGTATTGTGACAGTCCCCGCATAATGTATGCAGCACATAACATTTCAATGCAGCCTTGTGCTCTTGCTGGTGTTAATGTATTGTGACAGTCCCCGCATAATGTATGCAGCACATAACATTTCAATGCAGCCTTGTGCTCTTGCTGGTGTTAATGTATTGTGACAGTCCCCGCATAATGTATGCAGCACATAACATTTCAATGCAGCCTTGTGCTCTTGCTGGTGTTAAATGTATTGTGACAGTCCCCGCATAATGTATGCAGCACATAACATTTCAATGCAGCCTTGTGCTCTTGCTGGTGTTGATGTATTGTGACAGTCCCCGCATAATGTATACAACACATAACATTTCAATGCAGCCTTGTGCTCTTGCTGGTGTTAATGTATTGTGACAGTCCCTGCATAATGTATGCAGCACATAACATTTCAATGCAGCCTTGTGCTCTTGCTGGTGTTAATGTATTGTGACAGCCCAAGCCAAGGCAAAGTTTGTTCCCCTAACAACCATAATTTCCACAGTACAAAGCACAGCAAAATATAAAGACCATTTCTATTTTTAAACACATTGCAATAAACACAGTAAGGGGCTGGCAGTGTGATTGACAGTCATTAGAATCTGTTCTAAGAATTGTGAGATCTGTCAATCAGTTCTGCCTACTGAACAGACCAGTTTGCCAAAGGGTTTGTCTTCTGATTGACACAGGTTAATAGCATCAACCTTCATACAAACATACAACTGTACACGCCAAACTATAATCACAGATAAGGTTACACCAGCTGGGAGATGCAGAAGTCAATTCTGATGAGAAAGAGAGAGAGACAGACAGAGAGACAGAGACAGACAGGCAGACAGTGATAGGGAGAGGGTGGAGAGAGAGAGAGAGAGAGATACAGAGACAGAATAAAATACTAACCAGGAGGAATTGCTTCCGACACACTCTCTGAGTACACATCTCGGCTGAACACTGGTTCATGGTTGTTTTCATCCTAAAATCAGTGGAGAGAGTTATAATACACACACGCTGAAAAACTGAGCAACTTCTTAAAACCATGTGTTTATGTTCAAACTTTAATCCACAAAAACTCTACAGATCAAAGGATTAGTCAAGGGTCTAGCTCCAATCAACACTGATGAGGTTTCATACATCTGGTATAAACACACTGAGGGTATGGGAAGAATGTGTATGCTGCGTGTCAATATTACCAGTTTTACAGGTATAACATACAGGTACAGGAGCCACTAAACTGATGCCATTGGCTGGATAGCAAAGCACTGTTAAACTTAGCTCAGTATGCAAAATGCTAGACAGTCTGCAGACAGGCAGGCAGCTAGGACCAGGAGAGCAGGAAGTACAGAGTGAGAGCATGTGCCCACTCCAGAAAGCCAAGTTAAGCACAATGGTCACCATGTGGATGCATGATTGTAATATGGCCTTGTGCCCATGCAGCCTAAGATTTCTGCAGTTGAAATTCCGTGTCGACTCTACAAAAATGTCCTTCTGATGAGACTATAAACCAAGATATGTGTATATCAATTCACAGAAGGATCACAATACCTGTTAACAATACTGTAGACCATGTCAGAGTTCAGTGGATTATTGAAACACTAAAACAACTGAACATGCACTGAAAGACCAGAAAATATAAGTGGCTTTCAAGAACACTGTCAGCTGACACATGGACATATGGTGTGCACAGGATGGGCACCCAGATGGCAGCAGTTTCACATGGCACCAGTCATGTCACAACCAGTTAGCATTGTAAGAACACCACTTCAGTGGAGATTCAAACATGCTATGTAAAGCTGCAGCCACTCATTAAGTCATGGTTGACTAAAGCACACTATTGACTCTCTCAAGGGCACAGAACAGCACTTTATTAAAGTAATCAATCAGTGCCATCAAAAACATTCACAAAAGTGGTTGTCCAGAATATCAGAAGTTGGAAAAATCATTATCAACTTTGTGAAATCATTGTCTGACTACTAAAGTGATTAAAATGTCTAGCACTCCTTACTTTTAGAAGCTTTTCAATCTTCTGGCTCACTAGCAGTAACCTTTCTTGCAGCTTTCTTCTTCTTTTTTCACTGTGTTATACAGCATATTTGTACTACAAATCACTACTGAAATAATGCAGTCAATAATTTCATGTTATATATATATATGTGTCAAAGTGAAAGACACTCAGAAGAAACAAATAAGCAAAAACATGAACAGAGATAAACAAATACCATACAAGCACTACCATAAACAATGGTCAATATCATATCATACTATCAACTTAACAAACTAACCAGGCATTCACCTCATTTCACATGAAAAGGTTTTCAAAGAAGAAACCAAACCAAGTACAAAACAGACTGAAGTTTTCAATTACAGAAACCAAACCAAGTACAAAACAGACTGAAGTTTTCAATTACAGAAACCAAACCAAGTACAAAACAGACTGAAGTTTTCAATTACAGAAACCAAACCAAGTACAAAATAGACTGACAGTTGTTCCTTCCACTCCAGAGAAGAATTAGCTACACTTCAACACATCATTCCACTCCAAATCAAATGGATTCAAGTCTTCACCAAGACAAAGTCTGTCCTCTGATTCACTTGAACTTGGATCAGGCAGTCCTCAGGACTCTTCATTTTGACGTGCAAACAATGTGTACAAATTTAAATGATGCCTCGCACCACTCAAAACACCTGTTACATTGAGTGGTGTTTTGCAAAAAATGCGCGTGCTTGTTCTTTCTTCTGGTTCAAAGAAACTGATATCCTCTCTACCGAGAATGAGATCCTCGATCTCTACTGAGAACAAAGAGGCTGAGACATGAAATGTTCTCTTTGGTAAGCTTGGAGTCAGAGTATAGCCCTGCATACAACACCTGCTGCCAAGTTAAAAAGGGAAAAAGAAGACTTGCTCACAATGACAGTCACTATGATTCTGCTTCGTGCTGTCTCAGGTGGGATACCATTGTCTGAGGCTTCAATCTCCAAGCTGAATCTGCACACACAAGTGAATGAATTTGTTTTTCCTTGTGAGGAAATGAAAGTGAACTAATATTGCCTGCTGGCATACATATAAAGGTAAAGCCACTGCATACTGAAATGATGGACGTAGGAAAGATGGCCAGAAAAATGCAACAGGGTGGGGGGGGGGGGGGGGGGGGAGAGAGAGAGAGAGAGAGAGAGAACAAGCAAAGAGAAAGCCTGGAGCAGATGGAGGGGGCAGGGAGGAGGAGCAATGGAGAGAGAGAGAGAGAACAAGCAAAGAGAAAGCCTGGAGCTGGGGTGGGGGTGGGGGTGGAAGGTGGAGGGGATATGGGGGAGCAGGGAGAGGGGAAGAGGAGCAATGGAAAAGAACAAGCAAAGGAAGCAGGAAGCTTAGAATGGGGGGGGGGGGGGGGGAGCAGGGAGTAGGGAAGGGAAGAGGAACCTTGAAGAGAGAGAAATCAAACTCAAAAACTTTAATACTCAAGAACAGCATTAGGTCCATCTTGACCTATCTAACAGCCAGTCCTTGTTATACTACAAACACAAATAAACACAACTATGCTACATACACATATAAAAGCATAAGTATTATATATATAACAAATGCAGTTACACACATTTGTTTTTAAACAAATATGCAGGAGCATCACAATTACATTTTGTTCATGGACATACATGTATATTATGATATACAAATATACAACATTCATTATATGACAAAACCCTCATGGGCAAACATTTTGAATAAAAGTTTTTGTAGAACCAGGACATGCTTGGACTGTTCTACATTTGAGAGAGAGAGAGAGAGAGAGAGAGAGAGAGAGAGAGAGAGAGAGAGAGAGAGAGAGAGAGAGAGAGAGAGAGAGAGAGACAGACAGACAGACAGACAGACAGACAGACAGACAGACAGACAGAGACAGAGACACAGAAACAGACAGACAGATAGACAGAGAGAGAGAGAGAGAGTGAGAAGAGGAGGAAGAGGAGAAAAATATCTACATACTCATACAAACTACAAACTCACTGTCCTTTTCTGTCGATAGTTTGCTCATAGCTGACAGTCTCTCTCAATGTCAGTTCCCCTGAGGTACGGTTTATCACAAAAGAATTAGTCGGGGTGTTGCCACTGACGATTCTGTAGGTAATGACTGCTTCATCATCTGTTGGATCAATAGCCTGATAAAAAGAAAACAACAACATATCACTAACATTATAAAGAATGTGCTTAGCAGTACCTGACCACAGTGCACTGGATTAATAAAACAAACAAAACAAGAACATATCTCTCTCTCTATATATATAAATACTAGTGGAAACTGAACAATGGGTTGATTGTACTTAAAGCAGGGCTCCCCATTTTTCACAGTCTAGGGGCTGGACTCACCCTGGTTTGGAAATTTAAAAGGGGATTCTTAAACAGTGTAAATGCAGTGAGCTGTGCCAAGCCCAAGCTCAGCATAGGATTTCTCACTAGAGTACATGGCCCCAGCGTCTCTACAATCCCTCCCCCCCATCTCCCCCCTAAATAAACACAGGAAAAAAAAAGAGGACCCCCCCCCCCCCACATTAAAAAATAAAAGACATGCTCACTCACAGTTACTCGTACAGGACTCTGGAAAACTGTACTGGATTCAAGAACACGAGCTGTGTACAGGGGCAGAGTGAATTCTGGACCGACGTCATTGTAATCTGTGACTTGGATTCTGACCAAGACTTGGCCTGTCTTTGGTATGGATGCTTTGTCCGAAGCAAAGACAAGGAATGAGTATTCGGTTTGTGTTTCATAGTCTAGCTGACTGACCAAGTAGATTGCACCAGTGGATGGGTTGATGTAGAATCTGCAAAACAACGACAACAAAAAAGTTTGACTGATCATCTGCTGCTGACATAAAATGATTCCAAACTAACTTCTGAGCTAAAAGATAATGCACATATGCACAGACACACACACACATACGCATGCACACACACATGCAATCTATTTACCCAAGAAGTTTACAACCACATGCATTATATCATCAATATGCCTTCTTAATTCTTTCTCTGTGGAAAAATGGAGAGAAAAAGAAAATACATTCAACTGCCCTTGTGGTAAACTAAGCCAACACAGAACAGTCATACAAGCTGGTATGTGTGCGTGTGTGTTTGCATGTGTGTATGCATGTGTGTGTGCATGTGAGCGCATGTTGTGTTGCATACCTGCTCTGCATGCATCTGCACACTTGCGTGCATCTGTGTGAAACAGCTGTACACATATTCCTTTGACCATCAAGGTCAAACTTACTCTTTGCACTGCTGCATACCCACGCACTTCTGTAGCTACACAATAGTACCATCAGCAGTCTGGCAAAGCTACTGTGACTAAACTAACACTGATTTTAAAAGGGCAGTGGAGCCTTCCATGAAAAACCCTCAAGGAAAATCACTACAAAGGTGGTCTTAAAAGACTGGTGGTCTTTGAAACATGATCTGTAAGAAGAGTGGTCTCTTTTGCACAGGGTGGTCTTGGGGGAGGGTGGTCTTTCCTCAAGGTTTCTCTTCTTCTTTCATTAAAGAGCCAGGCCTCCTTGGGCGTAATTGGCTCTGGTGGTGGTGGTCTTTAATGTGGCTTGGGTGCCACTTAAAAAACAAACAAATGGTAAAAATAGCGGACAGACACTAAAAAGTTAAAGGGGACCCAAAGTGAAGAAAGACTGCTGGTCCTGTTGACAGGAAAAGAATTTTTAAAAATCAGCCCTTTTTAGTTTAACTTATGGCCTGCAAGTTTGTTAAAATTCAACACCTGAAAGTCACAGCCACAATGTGAGTGCTGCCATTTTGATCAAGTCTGTGGTGTCACCAAAAAGGTCAATCCGCATGTATTGCAGAAGTTTACATCATGATCCAACCTTTTGGGGAAAGAGCTAGCTAATGTGGCTGTGCCCTAAGAGCTCAAATTTGAATCACCAAAGAGATGTTCCTGCTGCATATGTATTGATAAAACCACCATCAGAAGCTTACAAATGGGCACATTTGCAGGTTGTCTGTGGTGTCCAATCAACAGCTTGGTGTCTGTTCTAAAGTGATATCACAGTTTAAAGTGTGGTGCTACTCACAGATTGGTGACGCTGGGTTCCAGACTGTACACCAACTCCCCATTGGAACCAGAATCAGCATCTGTGGCCTGTAACCAAAGGAAAGCAAGCAGTGTGAAGCTGTGCCATGCATGCCATGCCAGGACTACAGTTAACAGTATCTGAAGTAGAACACTGGGGTAAAAGTATAGCTTGCTTGCTAAGCTAACAGTGGTTGAAAATGACAGCAAACATGATAAAACACAAAAAAGCACCAAAAAGGCCAAAACTTAAGGTTAGTGCTGAGTCTCAAAACATATCCCTGCTGGATAGGTGCTTGGTGTGTAAATACTAATTTGCTTCCATGGCAGCCCTCACTGGCACAGCCAAGACTGTTCTTTTGTTCTGCAACTGCAAGTAGCCACACTCATTGTAATAAAGACTGTAATTTTTTCTCTTTTTGGGGAGTGGGGGTGGACAAGGAGGACAGCTGACTTGCAGACAGAAACAGAAAAGGAGAGAATGATCTGACTCACAGAAACGCTGAGAATCGAGGTGAAGTTTTTAGCGTTCTCCACAACGGCGCCCTTGTATTCAACTGAGTCAAAGAGAGGGAAGTTGTCATTGATGTCCCTCAGAAACACCGACACTGTGGCTGAGCTGCTCCGAGTACCTCTCTGCCCATTCGGCCCCATTTCCACTGCCTTCAGCTGTTGGACCAATAAAGGATTCAACTGAGCAATCAGAACTGCTGGCAAAGTACTGGTTTAGTCTTAAAAATGGTACCAGGTAATGCATTGGATCACATAATATCCTGTGACAATTAATATGTTACTCCACACAAAAAACACCTATAACAAATAAATAAATAATACTGATAATTTCTATAGTGCCAGTGCTTTAAAAAGTTTGCAGTGCTTTACAAATAACATAATGGGAGGTGAAAGAGTGGGGCAATACATGGGTCTACAAAAAAGAAATAAATATATATATAAAACTGATAAAAATCTAAGAAAAACAACAAGCTGGCATAAAAGTTCCCAAATTTTCAGCTGATGCCTTCCTCAGGGGTTTATTCTTAACAACTATGTGTGTGTTGTATGCATGAGCATACATTTATACACAATACAATACTGTATTTATTTAAAAAAAAGAAATTCAGTTGTCTGCCTTTGACAAATAATAACAAGTGCATAAAAACAAGTAAATACTATACAGTGTCACTCACTTAATTAGAATAAAAACAAAATCAAGTCAATAAACGTAAGAAGAAAATACAGTTGCAATCACAGACACACACACATACTGCATCATGGGCAATGTTTAACTAACACCCATCTGCAGCATGGGCAAACACCTGACACCCACCACTACAGTCTGTATTACTACAGCATGTGCAAACACCCAACACCCACAACTACAGTATGTATTACTGCAGCATGGGCAAACACCCGCAACTACAGTATGTATTATTGCACTATGGGCACACCCAGCACCCACCACTACAGTCTGTATTACTGCAGCATGGGCAAACACCCAACACCCACAACTACAGTCTGTATTACTGCAGCATGGGCAAACACCCGCAACTACAGTATGTATTATTGCACTATGGGCACACCCAGCACCCACCACTACAGTCTGTATTACTGCAGCATGGGCAAACACCCAACACCCACAACTACAGTCTGTATTACTGCAGCATGGGCAAACACCCGCAACTACAGTATGTATTATTGCACTATGGGCACACCCAGCACCCACCACTACAGTCTGTATTACTGCAGCATGGGCAAACACCCAACACCCACAACTACAGTCTGTATTACTGCAGCATGGGCAAACACCCGCAACTACAGTATGTATTATTGCACTATGGGCACACCCAGCACCCACCACTACAGTCTGTATTACTGCAGCATGGGCAAACACCCAACACCCACAACTACAGTCTGTATTACTGCAGCATGGGCAAACACCCAACACCCACAACTACAGTATGTATTACTGCAGGATGGGCAAACATCTGACACCCACCTGCAGCATGGGCAAACACCCACCACTACAGTCAGAAATACTGCAGCAGGGGTAAACACCCAACACCCACAATTAGTTTGTAACATTGCAGCAAACGTGAACACCCAACACCCACTACTACAGTCTGTAAATGTAATACTGCAGCAAGGCAAATCACCAAAACCCACAACTACACTTTGTAACATAGCTGGAAACATGAACACCCAACACCCACAGCTACAGTTTGTAACACTGCAGCAAACATGAACACCCAGCACCCACTGCTACAATCTGTAAATGTAATATTGCAGCAAGCCAAATCACCCAAACCAACAACTACAGTTTGTAACTTAGCAGAAAACATGAACACCCAACACCCACAGCTACAATTTGTAACACTGCAGCAAACATGAACACCCAACACCGGCAGCTGCAGTTTGTAATATTGCAGGAAACAAACACCAAACACCCACAACTACAGTTTGTAACACTGCACATTGCAACACACATGAATACCCAACACCCACCACCACTGTCTGTCTCCGATACTGGACGTTCTCGTAGTCCATATACTGAAAGTTGTTGACAGTCAGGTAGAAGAACTGGTCACCAGACACGATGCCCTCGGGTGTGAAGCCAAAGGCCCCACTGAATGTTTGGCTGACAATCTCCAGGACATACTGCGCATTACTGGGCTGAAATCAAGGGGCAGTTGATCATAAGTAACAGAATACTAAGCGTGGGTTGCTGACAAGCAAAACAGAAATGGCTGAGAGATTTTAGAAACTTAACATCTGGTTTCCCCACTCCAGCCCCAACTCCCTTTTTTCCCCCTCCCCTCTCTCTTTTCCTCTCTGGCCTGCAGCATTGCACAATAGGTAAAACATGAACTTGTTAATGTTGTTCAGCATCTGTGTTTGTTCAACTGTGCATGTGCATGTGTGTGTATGCGCCTGCATGTGCAGCATGTGTGTGTGTGCACGCATGTCCAGGGTGCGTGTGTGCATGTGTGCACGTGTGTGTGTGTGTGTGTGTGTGTGTGTGTGTGTGTGTGTGTGAGTATGCATGTTTTAAGGAAACTAAGACAGCCACTCCAAGGTTCAACAGTTTATTACCACACACATAAGAAAAAAAGAGAAAAAACAACAAATGTGGTTACTGTTAAATACTGAACTATTAAAACAGGGTGGTTTTCTGAAATAACCACTAAAGCAAAAGCGATTTTCAGACAGGCAATAAATAGGGTCTATAATTATCTGTTGTAACTGCATGGGTACCCTCTCTGGCCTCTACTGGCCCAGACCATTCAGCTGTGAATGAGTGTGGCTTCCACTGTGCCAGTTCACTCAGCTGTGAATCAGGCCTCTCTCTGGCCTCCCCTGCCCCAGTTCACTCACTTGTGAATGAGTCTGGCCTCCCCTGCCCCAGTTTACTCACTTGTGAATGAGTCTGGCCTCCCCTGCCCCAGTTCACTCATTTGTAAATGAGTCTGGCCTCCTCAGCCCCAATTCATTAACCTGTGAATTACCCTCTCTGGCCTCCTCTGCCCCAGTTCACTCACTTGTGAATGAGTCTGGCATCCACTGCCACTGCCCCAGTTCATTCAGCCACTGCCCCAGTTCACTCACTTGTGAATGAGTCTGGCCTCCACTGCCCCAGTTCACTCACATGTGAATGAATCTGGCCTCCACTTCCCCAGTTCACTCACCTGTGAATTACTCTCTCTGGCCTCCCTTGCCCCAGTTCACTCAGGTGTGAATAAGTCTGGCCTCCCCTGCCCCAGTTCACTCACTTGTGAATGAGTCTGGCCTCCACTGCCCCAATTCACTAACCTGTGAATTACCCTCTCTGGCCTCACCTGCCCCAGTTCACTCACTTGTGAATGAGTCTGGCATCCACTGCCACTGCCCCAGTTCACTCAGCCACTCCCCCAGTTCACTCACTTGTGAATGAGTCTGGCCTCCACATCCCCAGTTCACCCACCTGTGAATTACCCTTTCTAGCCTTCCTTGCCCCAGTTCACTCAGGGGTGAATGAGTCTGGCCTCCCCTGCCCCAGTTCACTCAGTTGTGAATGAATCTGGCCTCCACTTCCCCAATTTACTCAACCCTCTCTGGCCTCCCCTGCACGAGTTCATTCAGCTGTGAATGAGTCTGGCCTCCATTGCCACAATTCACTCAGATGTGAATTACCCTCTCTCGTATCCACTGCCCCAGTTCACTCAGCTGCGAATGAGTCTGGCCTCCACTGCCACAATTCATTCAGCTGTGAATGAGTCTGGTAGCCATGGTCCCAGTTCATTCAGCTGTGAATGAGTCTGGCCTCCACTGTCTTGGTTCATTCAGTGTGAATGAGTCTGGCTTCCACTGTCCCATTTCACTCAGCTGTGAATGAGCCACTCATTCTGGCCAACTAGCCAGTTTATTCATCTACAAGGATCTTCAAAGAAGGAATACAACTCCCTGACAATGCAGCAAAACATTTGCATGTACAGAAATTTTCATCCTGTATTCCTTGGTTAATGTCTGGCTTCAAATACAGGAACATAGAAAAGTTGTTGTTTTTAAACCTCAAAAACATTAAAACCACAGCAAGGAATGAACAGACTGTTGCTTACCTCATCCGGATCATCAACTTCAATTTGGAGGCCAGGAATTTGAATGGTAGAGTTCACATCTCCCATCTCGTCCACAGTGACAATGTAGGTTGAATTCAAAAACACAGGGGAGTTGTCATTCTGGTCCAGGATAGTTACACTGAACTCTGCAGTTACAGTGGCTTGGGTGGGTAAGCCATTATCTGCAAGTTCTGTGGCCTTCAAAATGAAAACAAGCAAACAATTCAATGAGAAAGACATAACTGTAAGACTAGAAACAATCAAAACAAGTTACAAACAGAACAAGAAAAGAAGCCCCCCAAATACATAACACAAGAACAACAAAGACCTGAGTCGCCTACGGTAACTCTCATCTAGCATGTGAGTAAATAAAAGGTACATAAACTCCACCACAGGTACATCCTCAAATACTGAAACAGGCAATCTACAACAACAAACCAAAAACAGCAGTACAGTGAACATGCCAACCAACCAACTGAGCAAACAGACATTACCTTTGCAGTAAAGGTGTGTACATTGCTGATCTCGCGGTCAATTTCTGCTCGAGTTATGATAGGCGCTCTGTATATTCCACGAGCAGCATCCACTAATGTCGCATCCCCAGCTCTGAAGAGATTGATACCATCTGGATCTGAAACGAACAGGTTCTGTGAGTAGGATATCCAACAGACACTGCTCATGCTTATTACAAGGGACTAAACAACAGACCTCAGTCATCTATGGTAACTGTCACCTGGCATGTATGTAATTATACAAGGTATATAATGTGTGCCAAACTCAAGATGCCGATGAAACTTCTACACAACACCTGTGCATCTCTGGTGTTGATGTCCTTGCATGCAGTCTCACAATAAGAACATGAAATTCATGCCACAAGAATGCTGTAAGCGGAGTTGCACCAAAACTTTTAGCTCTGTTAGGGGCTTGCACACTGTAAAATCCATTGAGATAAAAGTACATCCAGTGGTAAATGTCTGATCAGATGCATAGAACTACAAAGACATACAACACAGATTCATTTTCAAAGACTAGCAACAGACACTTTCCTTTTTTACAGCATGCCACAATCTGGGTAGATCTGAAGTCAGCAAATTGCTTTTGTGTACCAGCTATGGTCATCCAGACATGAGCACACTGACAACTAAAGTGGTCAAACCAATGGCAATGTAAGCCCTCAACATGGTCCAATTTTTCAATAATTTGTAGCAAGACACACAAAAGTTCCTGGTATAAATATGATCCTCGCAACAAATATGTGTGTACACTCTTTTAAAATTAAAAGAAAAATGTGTTCAGAGGACGGCAGAAGAATCTTACAACAGAAAATTAACACATGCTAATCTACTCATCATCAGTTTTATGAATGGCAGCTGCAGCTCAAGCAGCTAGAGTGCTTTTAAATAAAGGCACTAGCCTTCCCAAAATTTGGTTATGTCTTTCTGATAATCTGAAACAGAATGATGCCCAGAGCGCTTGCACAGAATCAGTACACAAGGGAGTTAATTAGCACTCAAAAGACATCATGCAAACAACAAAGATCTGAGTCGCCTACAGTAACTCTCACCTAGCATGTACCTCTGGTGGAGTTTATGTACCTTGTATTTACATGCATACCAGGTGAGAATTACTGTAGGTGACTCAGGTCTTTGTTGTTGTGTTTGTGTGATGTCTTTCTAGCACTGATAAACTCCCTTGTGTGTTGATTCTGTTTTTCTAATAAATTAGAAAATTATTTCTCTGAGTAACAATTAGTGGCACAGGACATACAAAACACTGTGAAAGCTCACAGCTTGCCTGTTGCATTCTGTGGCCTCTTTCTTTGATGTTCAGCTAAAGCAGTGCAAACACACATCACACGCTGGATAACATGGTACAGCAAGGAAATAACTTGGTTTTATAAATCCAAAATAAAATCAAAGGGGCGTTGTAATTAAGACAAACTTCAAAAAGCTTTCCTTGCTGATTTCTTTTACGTACTAGGCAAAACATGTTTGAGAGAACTAGTTCCTTTGAACTTTAAATGCATGACTGAAAGAGAAGGAGGCCCAGAGTGCTTGAGCAGAATTAATACACAAGTAAGTTAATTAGCACTCAGAAGACGTCACACAAACACAACAACAAAGACCTGATCGAGTCACCTGCTGTAACTCTCACCTGGCATGCGTGTAAATACAAGGGACATAAACTCCACCAGAGGTACATCCTCAGAGGATCAGAGGATGTATTTACACGCATGCTAGGTGAGTGTTACCGTAGTGACATGGGTCTTTGTTGCTGTATTTTGAGCACCATTTAACTCCCTTGTGTGCTGATTCTGAAATGCATGAAGAGGAAGTCTTACTATCCAGGATCTCCAGCTTGATTCGACGCTTGGCTCCACTGTCCCCATCGCGAGCAGACACAGCAAAGTTGACCTGTGCGCCCTGGGACAGAAATAATCCATGCTGGGCTATTCTTTACCTGATCATCCTCTTGCTGGTGCTAAGAATTCTGGGATATGCTTAAAGGCACCATTTCCAAGGAGTCCCCCTTGGATGATGTTTCTAAATAAGGAGAGGTGGGGAGGAGCTTATTCAAGTATACACAGACGCATGTCATGGACATAAACAGCAGTTGGTGTCTGTAGTGTTATGTAAAACATGTCAATGATGCAACTTAACAGAAAGATGCCTTGTTCAAAATGGCAACACTCTGTGCAAACATCTTTGCAAAGCAACCATTTACAACAGAACAGGCAGTAAATGTATTTTGAACTGTGGCAACACATTCGATCATTCACTTTCATATCAATAAATTTTATGAATCAGTATGCTCTAGGTTCAGCTTGCATGCCTCAATACACCACCACAGTTTTAGACCCCAACCCCAGTCCCCTAACACTTGCACAGACAATGGGTCTTACTGTTCTAATGAGGCAGGTCACCACAGTTTTAGACCCCAACCCCAGTCCCCTAACACTTGCACAGACAATGGGTCTTACTGTTCTAATGAGGCAGGTCACCACAGTTTTAGACCCCAACCCCAGTCCCCTAACACTTGCACAGACAATAGGTCTTACTGTTCTAATGAGGCAGGTCACCACAGTTTTAGACCCCAACCCCAGTCCCCTAACACTTGCACAGACAATGGGTCTCACTGTTCTAATGAGGCAGGTCACCACAGTTTTAGACCCCAACCCCAGTCCCCTAACACTTGCACAGACAATGGGTCTTACTGTTCTAATGAGGCAGGTCACCACTGTTTTAGACCCCAACCCCAGTCCCCTAACACTTGCACAGACAATGGGTCTTACTGTTCTAATGAGGCAGGTCACCACTGTTTTAGACCCCAATCCCAGTCCCCTAATTAGTACACACACAGTGAGTCTCACTGTTCTAATGAGATGAGTATGGGTACTACTGTTCTAATGAGACCAGTATGGGCACTGCTGTTCTAATGAGACCAGTATGGGCACTGCTGTTCTAATGAGACCAGTATTGGTATTATTATGCTAATGAAACCAGCATGGGTATTATGGTTCTAATGAGACCAGTATGGATAATACTGTTCTAATGAGACCAGTTTGAGTATTACTGTTTGAATGAAACCAGTTTTTTTTATTTCCCTCACTGTGTGACTGACTGGTTTTCAACTTTTCATGGCAAACATTATGGAACAAATCATCTGAAAATTGGCTTTATGATTCATACGGCAATTAACTGTCATAAATGAAATGAGCTGGGGAAAGAAAAAGAAAAAGAAATGAGTTTTTGCCCAACTAGACTGAAGCTGACATCAACCAGCGAATACAGATTTCTCCCAGTTTTGGTGTCAAGTTATGATAATCTTAAAGCATAAGGATTACAAAAATATTCTATACTTGTCACTGCCACTAAAAAGGCTGAAAAAAGACACCACTTGAGAACATCTCTGATTAATACTCACCACTGCCACTAAAAAGGCTGAAAAAAGACACCACTTGAGAACATCTCTGATTAATACTCACCACTCCAATGCCTTCAGAAACCCTGAACTGGAAATTCTCATTTGTGAAAATTGGGTCAGTATCCTGACTATCTTCTACCAAGATTCGAATTCCAATACTTGAAGTCAGTTGTATGGTTGCACCCAGCCCATCCTGTAAAAACAGAAATTAATAATACCACAAAGTGAGTAAGTCGGTGTGTGTGTGTGACTGTGCATGTGCGATGAATGTGTGTGTGTGCATGTGTGTGCCTCTTTAAGCCCGTTCTTAATTGGGCAAATGTTTCTTCGCGAACCGACTTGGAAGCATTCGGCGAAGCTAGTTGGTTCTTAATTGGGCCAACTTTTCTTCGCGAACCTAGTTGGAAGTATTCGTCCAAGCTATATTCGGGGTCCAAAAACCTTCGCTCAACATGTTCTGGGAACATTCACCCTAGTGGACGATCATTGCCTCTGATTGGCTGAGAGCAGAGCTCTCCTGTAAATGGAGAAAAAAAAAAAAAAAAAATGGACGACGGTGTCGCTAGGTTCTTCACTCGCTTCGAAGGGAATTTGTTTATTTGTTGACTTGTGCTGACTTGTGGAAGGCGCAGCCTTGTCTCGGAGAACCCAGAATGAGATAGTAGTTAGTTGAATTACCCTGTGAGGGATGATTAAAGTATACTGACTTGACTGACTTGACTTTAGCCTACATTTTCGATCATGCTGTCTGCTGCGCGTCTGCCGCAAGTTCGGGCCGAAGCTTGCATCTCGTTACAAGCCAGTTGAGAATGAAGTAAAGTCTGGACTGTCCAAACCATATTCGGCGAACGAAATGTTCAATTAAGAAACGAATCATAGTTCGTCGAAGTGTCCGAAGTATGTTCGGGCGAACAAACATTCGTCCAGTTAAGAACGGGCTTTAGGAGTATATATACGTGTGTGCGTTTATGGCTGTGAGTGCATGAGTATGTATCATTGTATGCCTCTGTATGTGTGTGTGTGTGTTAGTATATTGCTGCTTCTCATACAGCACATGTACTAAATATTGTTCGTGTATATGTATCCATTATTAGTTGTCGTATATATATTACTTGATACCTGTTACCATAAAAATTTTCTCACTTAACTTACAAAAATGTTGGAGAACATTGTAAAGCACAGTGAGTTTGTGTACACCAGAATATAGCGCTATACAAAAGTTATCTATTACTGTTATTATTATGGCTTGGGGAGAGAGAGGTGAGACTGACAGTCAGTCCCACTGCAAGGCTCACCCTAAGCAACTGGCTCTAAAGACAGAAGGATCATATCTCACCCCACCCCCACAACCCACCCTTACCCCCAGGTGCAGCGGAATGCCTCACAGAAGAAAATGAAAGAGAGCAAAGCCTTGATAAAGAACACCCAGTTAACTGCAGAGTTAACACCCAGTTAACCTGGGCCAATCAAAATCCACCAGAAAAACAGCAAGTAAAAGTCTATGACAGCTGTGGGTGCTGTGCAGCAGCCACTTCAGTTTCTGCAACTACACTGCCCCAGTGATGGGGAGACATGCTAACACTGCAGAGTGAAAACACACCAGAACTTACCACAGCTTTCAGCCTTGTGCGGTAGTCCACTCGTGTTTCATAGTCAACGCGCTCCTTTAGCACAATAGATGCCCTGTAATCCCCCTCATTCACCTCTGTGTAGTTCAGGGCAAACTTCTGACAGGGCTCAGGGTCACTCTGTCATTGAAGAACAGGCACATTTTGCAAAATGAAGTAAAACAAGACAGGTATATTTCCCCAAAAGATGTAAAACAAGACAGGCATGTATATTCAAGCTGGCATATTTCCCCAAATGTGCTTCCTCAGTCATACTTCCCAAAATGAAGTAAAACAAGACGGGTGTGTGTCCTCAAAATGACATAAAGCAAACAGTTTATTTTCCCAAAATAAAGTAAAACAAGATGGGTGTGTTTCCTCAAATGACACAAAGCAAACAGGCATATTTCCCAAAATTTGATTGATGATCGCTTATATAGCGCTATTCTCCACTCTCTTGAGCAGATTCACTGCGCTCGCATGTGGTGCTACATGAGTGACTAGCTTTTTATAGCGTGCTTTTTGAATATCCACCGAAGTGGTGTACTTATAGTGCTAGCATGGCTGGTGCCACATGAAACTGCAGCCGTCTCTGCGCAAGTTCTACCATGCACCATGTCACTTCATGCAAAGGCACATACATAAGGTGCATGTGTGTTTAGCTGTAACCTGCCACCTGCACTTTTGGCAGAATGACTGGGATCTTTTACATGCTACTGCAGTAACATGGGAGTGGAACAGATACCGAAATAAGAGTCACCACAGAAAGTCGACCCTGGAGAAGAAAATTCTCCCGCTGCTCCTGCAGGGATTTGAACCTGCGACCTTTCAATCATGAGTCTGGCGCTCAAGCCACTGAGCTATCCCACCCCTTTCTCACCAACTGAGACTTTACTCGCAGCCAGCAGCAGCAAAAGCAGCCAGTGGGGGTCTGTCTGGGTGTTTTCAGATTTTTGCAAAATCAAAGTCTATAAGCAATAAACTTGGGTGTGTTTACAATGACATGCTCTGAAAAGTTGAATAAATATGTTTAAATGCATTTTATTCACCCTAACCAGCATTTGGGGATGGGGATAGCTCAGTGGTTAGAGCGTTGGACTCGTGACTGAAAGGTCCCGGGTTCAAATCCCTGCAGGAGCAGCGGGAGAATTTTCTTCTCCAGGGTCAACTTTCTGTGCTGACTCTAATTTCGGTATCCGTTCCACCCCCGTGTTACCACAGTAGCACGTAAAAGATCCTGGTCATTCTGCCAAAAGTGCAGGTGGCAGGTTACAGCTAAACACGCATACACCTTACGTATGTGGCTTTGCATGAAGTGACATGGTGCATGGTTGTATGGTGTACACAGAACTTGCGCCGAGATGGCTGCAGTTTCATGTGGCACCAGCCATGCCAGAGCTGTAAGTACACCACTTCGGTGGATATTCATAGAACGCGCTATAAAAAGCTTGTCACTCATGTAGAACCACAGGCAAGCACAGTGAGTCAAGAGAGCGGAGAATAGCGCTATATAAGTGATCATCAATCAATCATCAATTTTTGCTCATTTAACCAAGAGCATGGGATTAAAAACATTAACAAAATATATTAAAACTTTAACTAATGTTGAAATTTCATGTCTCTTCAGGTGCCCCAATGTTTGATATGTTCCCATGCCAAAATTGGTAAAGATTGGTGTACTTAAACCTCCTGTTGCTAAGGATTAAAGGAAAAACTACTCAATGCAGAGTGAAAACTTTAAAGCTGATTTTCTCAAAATGGCCTCTGCCACATGTGCAACCTTCAAAAACATGTCACATCCACATTTTTTTTGAGCAGAAACATGATCTAAGCACCCAGTTAACCTCAAAATAATGAGCAGAACTTGCAGATTTGAGACACACAGATATCTCAAATTGCCGAATTTTAAGTTAAGACTCCATTTTGTGAGAAGTGGTCACAAATGATGTAAAACAGGTGGGTTTACTCCAAATGTCCAACAGAAGTAAAAATAAGACAGGTGTGGTTTCTCAAAATGATGTAAAACAGATAGGCATATTTCCTAAAATGGAGTAAAACAAGACAGGTACATTTCCTCAGACTGATGTAAAACAGACAGGCATATTTACCAAATGAAGTAAACAACACAGGTACATTTTCCTAAATGAAGTAAAGCAGCTGCAGTTCTCCAAACAAAGTAAAATAGTTGTAATTTCCAAAATGAAGCAGAAAAGTTAAGCAAAAGAGACATGCACATTTCCCAGATTAAAGCATGACAAAAATAAATGCATTAAAAAATACAAAAGAAAAAACAGGTGTCATTTCCAAATGAAGCAAAGCAGGCAGGTATATTCCCCTAAATAAAGCAAACAGATAGATGCATGACAGAAAGTCAACAAAGAGGGAATATTCACATTTGATATTCCCATGCATCATCCAGAACTAATAACAGCATTGGTCAGAACACTATTTGAAGTAGTATGGGTAGCACCATTTTCACTAAGTAACACAATGACACTCATAAATTGCCCATACAAGAGCTGCCATAATGGGTATATTTCTAGTAAGTAGTATACAAATACTCCCAGCATCACAATCAAAGCTCAAGAGCTGCAGAAATGGGTACAGTGTTTGTAAATGTATACTCACAGCATCACAATCAAAGCCCAAAAATCCAAACTTGGCGTTGGCTCCCCTGTCTTCATCAGTTACAGATATGGTTCCTGCAAGAACGGTGTTGATAGGGTCACTCTGAAAAAGGAGGGACTGAAGTCAGCACACTGGTGCCATGCACTGATGCACAACTTGAAACTGTTCTGCTGAACTGTTGATACAGTTCACAAAGTTCATCATGGTATTTTATGCCTCTACTGACTCATGTACCACATCAAAAACTGATAATGACAATCTGCAAAGGTGCACAGAATATATCAAATAAGAACATGAACAACACACTGATTTTATTACATGAAATGGTTCCAGCCAGAAAATGATCCTCTCAAGCAAAGACGCTTACTTCCTTTACACTGAAGGTGAAGCCGTCTGCCAGGTCCACTGAGAATACTGGGTACTCATCATTGTTGTCTCGAACAGTGATGACAAGATCAACTGTGGACTGAAACATGCACATGTTCCCCACATTTTATATTTGGCATTAGCATCAAAACATTTTTTCTAGCTTTGCTAACATAACAGTCCATCACATATATGTAAACCAACAGATTTTATTCAAAACATTTCCACTTCTGGCTGCAATGGTTAAAAAAAAAAAAATGAATAAAAAAAATGAATAAAAAAAAAAAAAAAAATGCATCAAACCATGAGACTATTCATATGCCCCTAGCAACAGTTATGAACATGACAAATGAAGTCTGTGTGGGTTTGTATGAACTTCAGCAGTTTAAGACACAGTGATTATGTGTAATCCGCAAGGCTGTGAAGACCAGGTGACTCTGAAACACAGATCTGCACAGAGGAACCAAACTGCTGTGCACAAGACACAATCATCTGGACCATTCCCCACCTCTTTACCAAGTTCAGAATTGGTCAGTCAGAAATGCCCATGTCAGACCAGAAACATGACAACAGAACATCTGCTGCTGGCATGCCCACAATCACTTAACCACCACCTCTTTATTAAGTTCAGAATTGGTCAGTCAGAACTCTGTCTCTGTCAGACTGGCAACATGACAACAGAACATCTACTGCAGGCATGCCCACAATCGCCTGAACCACCACCTCTTTATCAAGTTCAGAACTGGTCAGTCAGAATTGTGTCCCTGTCAGACCGGCAACATGACAACAGAACATCTGCTGCAGGCATGCCCACTACCTCAGGCATCAGTTCTCACCAGTGGAGGCTTCATGGTGAGTGGTGAGGAAGCTTTCAGCAGCCTGGACAACTGGCAATGCACACCAGTCTTTGGGTAGAGATATGGTGTGTTTGTTTGAGTGATTGACAAGAAGAAGAATTAAACAAACTTACCCATTCATTTAAAAAGTCCCCTGTCAATGGGTTGTAGTCAACACATGCAAATGTGACACTGTTGGGCTTTTCATTTGGATTCAAGCTGTTGACAGATTGCTGAAACATGTAAAAAGCAACTTAAAAGCAAACCAACACAAAAACAATTCAATCAAGCAATCAGTCATTCAAAAACATGTTGCATATTTTTTCTTTTGTGTACAGAATATGCATACAGTTACTTTATACTTTAATTAATACAAAATGTTGATGATCTCTGCACTCTTCCTTGCCTACGTCTATTTGGATCAAAATCTCTGATGTTTAATTAGATGGAGTGCAGGATGTGGAGGGGTGGGGGGGTAGGGGATGGAAGAGAGGGGTATGCAGGGGGACTGCTGATGTGACACTCTTGAGTGTGTGTGTATGTGTGTGTGTGTGTGTGTGCGCATGCGTGTGTGCGTGTGTGTAAAGAAAGAGGCAAAGAAAGAGAGAGAGAAAGAGAGTGTGTGTGTGTGTGTGTGCATTTGTGTTTATGAGTGTGTGCTTGTGCATTTTAATCTTTGACATTACTATGATTATACATCTAATGACTAATGCAAAATAAGAAGGAAAACAATAACAACAACATTTAGGACTATCCTGGGTTAGGTGCACTAAGTCAGTAAGTGTCCATTATCATCATCACTATTTTACACTTCATTTGCCTGTGGCTGATTGTTTAGCTGATCCTTACCTCTCTGTCCAGTTTCCGTACAAGAGTGACTTCACCAGTCAGTGGGTCGACAGTCAAGGAGGAAGACTTGAGCACAGAGTATATCACTGGGTCATTGTCAGGATCAGTGCAAGAAAGGGTCCCAAGGACTGAATCTACAGGAAAGAAAACAAACAAAAGTGGATGTAATGTTGTAATGCACCTGCACATTGTTTGCATTGAATAATTGCCATTTTCAATTTACAATGTTTACAAACATTTTTTTTTTTTTAATCCTTGAAACTGGGGTACTACTGGAATTCAAAATCCAGTTCAACAATTCCACTGATATTAATGTTAGCTTGTGTACTGTGAGCATCAGATTCCCATTTGACAGATCTTAGTCTGAAACACTTGTTCTCAATGACAAAACACATGTATATACGACATACACAAAAACAATTTTTAAACTGTCCCTCCCTTCACAGGTATGTCTATCCCTGTTCCTTAGGCATGTGTGCATGTGTGTGCATGTGCATACGTGGGTATGTGCATGCATGTGTGCATTATGTGTTAGTGTTAGTAAATTTTAAAGCATTCTGGTCTCCCACCTTCTGTGGTGGATGGGTGTTATAAAAAACAAACAAACAAACAAACAAAAAACCCTACTTTATTAGTAGTATCATTATTACACAGTATATTACACACATGCAGAACTTACTTTCTGTGGTATTTTCAAAGATTCCTTTCTCAACCAACAGTGTTGTCAACTTGTCAATCGAAAATGTAGGCTCTAGAAACAAGTGGAAAAACAAACACACTCATTTGAAATGATTAATTAACACAGCACATTTTTTTTTTTTTTTTTTAATTTAGTTACTGGGCAATCAAATGTATTAAAGTAATAAATTATTTTAAGCCTTAGTGTTCTGTAAAAAGATTGGATTGTTGTGTTCATGTTCACAACAAAGGTGAAAAGATCCATCGAAGTTTGCCCAGACAATACCATAATTGTAATAAAACAATCAGCTGAACTTTTTGTGACCAATCTTGTTGTGGTGATCCATCATCGTGAAGTGCATCATGCAGAAAGACTGGTTTGCTATCTTCAAGGTCGAGGTCACATTGAGGGCTCATACAAACCAACCATGTCTGTTTCTAGTTTATATCTTCTGAACTTCCAATTCTTTTGTATGAAAAATGTTTTCTGGTGGTACATTATAATAAACCCAATTGAATTGTTGTGTTCAAGGTTACGGTCACAGTAAAAGTTCAGTTAATATTTGTCCAGATAATATCCGAAACATTTCAGCAAAATAAACATTTAAATTGCTGAACCTTTTGTAACCAAACTTTGCATACTGATGTATCATCATAAACTGGAGTGCCATTTGCATAGTGATTTACTATTTGTAAGGGCAAAAAATAAAATCACATTCGGCTTCATTTTCATAGAAAGTTAACTTTATTCAAGTCAAAATGGTGACATACAATGATACATTGTATTACAGACCAAATAGCTCTGATTTATTCTCTAGTGCTCAAAAGAGTTGATAGATTTAAAGAAATCATCATTACAGAAGACAAGATTATGACTCACCTAGAGGCTGTGTATTTCAGCGGCCCCACATACATGAGTTATCAGTTTTCCTTTGACTTATTAGTAATATTACTATTAGGCAGTGTGACTTTTCTGGCCATTTGTGGGATTTTGTTCCATTATATTTATGTTTGGACTAAAGTTGTTGATCTGACTTGAGTATAGCTTGAAATATAAGACAATCACATCATCATCATAACAGTAATAATATTAATAACAAACTGCAGGTAAGGGGCAGATTGATTATATACTGGACCTGTTTATTTAAACATGTATTATATATATACAATTACGATACAAAGACAGTTTTCACAGAGAAATTTGTTTACCTTTGTCTTCAAATCAACTTCAGCTCAAATGGATTTTTTGTTGTTGATTTTTTTATAAAGTGGCAGCAACACTTTTCTGGCACACAGCACAGTGTCATGAAAATCTACATATTAACAATATAATTCAAATCATCTAGTTCAATGCTTTCCACAATTCTATCATTCCAAGATTTAATTACACATATGAAACAGCCTTACAGGTAGCAATAGAAATAAAACAGTTAAAAATAAAGGTAAACATGGTGCTTACTTCCTTGTTGTGAAGGTGCAATCAGTGCTGGAATGAAAAAATAAAAATAAATTTCATGCATATAAACATTATAAAATACATGTATAACAATATTAACATTACAGTACCTCTATGAAAAGTCTATTTTTTTATCAAACTAAGTGAACATTTCATGACTAATTTGACTAATCAAACTACCTACCTACCTTTCTTCAAAAAAAAAAAAAAAAAAAAAATGTACAACCTACAAGTACAACTGAAAACATTCATTATATATATTATACAACATAATAATTGATACTAATAACAGTCAAAAACAAATAGACAAGAAAAGAAGGGGGGGGGGGGGGAGAAAGAGAGAGAGAGAAAGAGAGAGAGAGAGAGAGAGAAACAGACTGTGACAGAACAAGAAGGAGAGGAGAAAGAGGCAAGAGAACAAGAAATGAAGAATAAGATTAAGATTATAGGAAGCTCAAGAGATACAAACCACAAAGCACTGCAATGCAGAGAACTGACAGCATGGCCAGCTGTAGGTAAAGAGCTTCCCACTGTTACCTGATGAAGTACAAATGCATTATTAATATTATTTACACAGTTAAAACATCTCTACAGTACAATTATGTAGTCAGGCAAATCTTATACTAAAAGAACAAATATTAAAATGGGTCATAATAATTTAACCACTTACGAACAGAAGTAGGAAAACTTCCACTAAAAGTGCTTTTTGACAAAAGTGTGAAGGTGGTGGCGTATATCAATTATCATATATTAAGTATTATGCACTTTTATATGCCCATTTTCTTTGCACACATGCAGCTTGGCTGTGAAAGGATCTATTATGTGCATGCACAACCCCCACCACACACACACACACTACAAATACATGCATGAATGATAATGAAATAATATTTTTTTTAAAGGCAGAAATGACAAATCAGTGTGCAGAACTTTTTAAGACCAAACTGTAAAATAGCAAAAATTAGCAGGTTGAGCGACAGAGTGTCAGTGTAGTTATACTTATAATAAGTTCTTTACAAAGAAGACGGTCTGCATGACTCTGTGAGATTATTCCCAGCATATTGTTGTTGTTTTTCACTCTGTCAGTTTTTTTAGTGTGTGTGTGTGTGTGTGTGTGTGTGTGTGTGTGTGTGTGTGTGTGTGTGTGTGTGTGTGTGTGCATGTACATCTGTGCTTTTGTGCTCTGGTGTTTATGTATGTGTTCATCAGGCAAGAATTACATGTTCAATCTGTATCAGTAGTCCAGAATACATTAAAAAAGAAAGAAAAAAAAAGCCTCATTAAACTTCTTAAAGCAAAAACAACAGTAAAAGCCAGGAAGAATCAAACAGCTGTATACAAGATCTACATAGATCTATGCAGTAATCACTGCATTAGTCGTTAGGCTCATCATTTGACTGAAGTCACTAGTCTATATAACAATTACTGGTTTACAAATATTTGTAAATTATTCAGGACTATGGACTGTATTTTTATGAATCTATGAAAGTGTGATGAGCATTACAGAAGTATTACCTGTTGTGCCAACCTAAAGCTACTTAATAACACTCCAACAAAACCTGATATGATTGTTTCGTTAATTTTGCATATATATCGCGTTTACATTTGATATTTATTTCAACAGCAAAAAGTCCGAATCAAATTTCAGTTATCAAAAATATGAGCAAATCATGCAAAAAGAATTAAACAGCACAAAAACGGTCCAGCCACTTGCCTGCTGCTGTCGATTCGGGAACCAGAGTTCGCAATGCCGATAGTAATACGGTGCAGCTTCCCACCCTATAGCACACCCATTCTCCTGACCCAGGCACGACAGGCAGACTCTTTGGGCACCACCGTAACATACCGGTCCAACCAGTCCCAAAAATAGAAATAGGCCTGTCCTACTGAGGACACTTTCATTCAGACTACCCGCCATCTTGAAGCAGCTGTCATTTGAAGATAGATCATGTGATACAAATGAAACAAATAGTTATTTAAATTACAGTAATAAAGCATAATTTTGGTAAAACTCTATTCCCTAATTAGAGCTAATCTGAGTGCTTTGTACACATATTTAGTAAATAAATGTATGTGTATATATAAATATATGTTTAAACCTATAAAACATAAACTGTCTGTAAAAAAATTATAAAATAAATTTCAATTAGATATTTCTTTTAGTAAAAAATGTACAGATTATTTTGCGATCTTGTTTTTATTTGAATAAGTTTATTTAGGAAAATAATCCACTTATGCTTTTAGAGTTGATAGTTTCAAAATGGCGGCCTCCACTGTTGCAGACGACAACTTGTCTAACCGGTTTCTGAAAATGTTTGTATCTAAATTTAGCTTTACTTGCAAAGCATGTTCTTTTCACTCAGTGTGTTTGGAACCAACACTGCAAAGGGTGTGTAGTGGACAGTTTCTGCTGTACCGGCTGAGGCAGTGGAAATCGCGCAGGGTATGTGCTATAAATTGTTTTTTTACTCGAAGTCTCCGTCTCTGTAAGTGGATATGGTTGATCACTTGATGACATAAATGCTCCAGTAATACATAGCAGTTAGCATGAATTTGTGTCCAGAAGAAAAAAACACGGCAGCGATTGATTGACGGTACCACCCAAGAGAAAAAAGTCTGTATTACTATTAGCATCTCTTCTTCTTCTGCGTTATGTCATCAGACTAGTTCATTAGTTTATCATTTATGTCTAACAACAATAACAAAAATCATGCTGCACTTGATTTTAAAAGGGGTGTGGCTAACAGTACTCTAAATTACAAGTATCTGGTACAGATTGGAGAGACTTAGTCTGGAATCTCCTCAAGCAGGTTATTTTGTCTTCTTCCAAATAGTGTCCAACATTACCAAGGCTCTGTAGTCTGACACTTTTGGTGCATGCTTGGTTATTTTGGTGTCTCCAGAGTCCATTGAACTCTGATAGGACTACAGGATCTTTAATGTGTGTATGTGATATTTTTGCAAGCATATATAATACACATGGGGGACCTCAGTTTATACAAATTATAGTCTCATTCAAGACTTTTGTTACTAAGTAACTTGGTGTTTTACACCGAGGACTTCTGTAGAATCTGCACAGAATTTGACTACAAATCTCTGTTTGGGAATAAAGCCTAGCAATAGCACATAGTGGTCACCCATACATTTGGTGACCATGCTCAATATGCTTAAGTTTGGCTTTTGGGAGTGTGCAGTCTTGCTCTGTGGCTGTGCCACTGACTCTCTTGAATCTGTCATTGGTGGTCCCAAGAAGGGGGAAAAAAAGAAGAAAAGAAGATACAAAAAAAGTGGGTGTGGATTAATATATATATAATAATTTAATATATGCCTCTGATTTGATGCTACCATTACCAAATTATCTCATATACTTTCAGGTGGCTGCAGCACCAAGATGTGGCTACCAGCATTGTTCTGCATTCTGGCTGTGCAGTTACTTGATGTACAAGGTAACTTTTACTAGTTTTAGGTTCAGTTTCCCCTTCATTGGTAACCCCTAAGGGGTTTACATACATATCAAGAAAACAGAAATGTTTAGTTTTGGAAAATGTGTGTGGTAAGGGGGTTGTGAAGGGTACGCATGATTCATGTATGCTGCATAATCATAAATACACACACACATACACACACACACACACTTGCTGTGCAGACTGATACAAATAACCCTGAGCAGTCTACATATCATATTATTAAGAATCCTGTGACACTGATTTGTAAAAAAATAAAATAAATTTAATGTTTATTGCTGATGAACAATAATTATGAATATGTGCACAGGTTATTTGAAGTTGAACATCATGAACAACTTTGGACAACCTTGTAATTGGTACAGCAAACTGTTTATTGACAATTTTTAATGTGCTTATCACAATATCAGGCACTTCAATGATACAGTGTACTGTTCATTGTGTATACAATTGACCATGAAATGTTGATAATTTTTCAGCACAACGAACGGGTCTAAAACCAAATTGGCAAGATACATCCCAAATTGTTGGCAGGACAATTGATGAAGATACACCCACAGGTACAAGAGTTTCAGTTCTGTTTTCTTTTGTTGATATTTTTTTCATTTGTAGTCTCTAGTACAACAGGCACAAATGTTTTAAAAGAGTAATACTGCTGGTAACATTACCTTATGACTTCTCTGCTTGCAACCCTACAGTTGTGCTCAAGTTCTTTTTTTTCATCCAAGAGACACTCTGTCCTTGTCACCTTGACTTTGGGATTGTTGTTTTAGCTATAAATAAATAAATATACTTTTATACTTTCAAAGAATTTAATCTTTTTACTTCTTCTCTTTTTTTTACCCTTCAAAGTAGATCTATTACACTTGACAACAATCATAGTGGCGTGTTTACTGAAAAGGACCCAGCAGCAAGAGCATTTAAACAGTATATATATAATATATAAGACCAAGGTCCAAGCAGAACCAGTTTGGATCTGATGAGTTTCAAGATAAACAGGTGACACTAGGAATAGGATGAGTAAGAACAGATGTTAGAATTATATTTTATTGCAAGTATTCTAACACTTCTTGTAACAATAAGGGTAAATGCTAAAATTCAGTTCTTGTTTGTTTGGCCTAATGAAGTTTGAGTTGATGAAATGAGTGATGGGTTAACAGGTTCCCAGGTCACGTTTCTTATGTATCTGTCAGTCAAAATTATTAACACCACATGTATTGTTAGTTGTAAATGTATACCTGCAAAAGCATGTGCTAGAACTGAAAGTGTTGTTACTTGTGCTGTTCTGTACTTAACTTCACCTGTACTACATTGCACTTAGAATCATAGAGATATGTGAGATACTAGCTGAACTGTATTTCAGGGACAAAACTGACGACTCTGGGTGTCATAAAAATCAAGGATATATAATATATAATTACTCATTGGAGCAACCCTATAGTAGACGTTTACATGTGTGTATGCTTGTAATATTTGCAGGATGTGCATGAGAGAGAGGGGGAGAGAGAGAGAGACAGACAGACAGAATGTGTGTGTGTGTGTGTGTGTAATATATAATGTTTGATTATGAGAGGTACCTCTGTTCTGTGTCCAGGTTCTATCATAGCGACAGTGAAAGCCATTGACCCTGAGGGAGGCCCTATCACATACAGTCTCAGTGGTAGAGCTGCTGAATATCTGGAGATCAATGAAACCTCCGGGGAAATCAAGATCAAAGTTCAGCTTGACTTTGAAAGAGACCCTGTATGTCACTTCGTTGTTTTTTTGTTTTAGTCAGCCTAATGATCAGTGTTCACAAAGCTTTCAGGCAAATCAAGGTCAGACAGCAGTGGGTTCTTGAATAAGACCCTGTACACTAGTTTCTTGGCATGTATACAGCACATTGCTTCTGAAAATTCCTTATAATGACTAGAAACTTCACTAAGTGTAGAATTTCCTGTTGCTTGCCAAAAACAATGTCAGTGGAGCCTGTTTTGGTGTTTTTCAGGCAGTGTAGAAAATGTTAAAGAGGGGAAAACTTCTTCTTCTTCCATTACATGTCTAACTTCAGTATGTTGAAGAATCTGATTAACACACAAGTTAATCCTTTTATTATATAGAGACAGCGAAATAGAGACAATGAAAATGTGTATTCTAACAAATAGTAACATGCTTCAAATATTTTTTGATCAAATTTTCTGCAGCTGATTGTTGTTTTTCCCCCTATATCAGTTGTTTCTATTTTGCACACACATTCTCCTAAGTGCTCCCTACGGGCCACTGGAACTAAAGGAGGCCCCTCAGGTTGCATGCTTATAAATAAATAGCCTTTGCATCCCTCACAGTAGTATAGTGTTCTGTGGTAAGACATATTGTGCTAAGTGCCCCTATGGGCCACTTGATCTAAAGGAGGCCTCTATATATATATATGTATATTGCAGAATATTTCTGTGGGCCTCTTGAGCTGAAGGAGACCCCTCAGCTTGCATGCTTAGTCTTCACAGCACTTACTGTAGTGGAGTTTTCTTAGTGACAGACAAAAGTATCCTTCAACAAAATCAGCGAATAAAAAGAAAAGAAAAAAATAACAACAACTGTTAACAAAACAATGGTTGGCTGTTGTGCATGTTGAATTGGCACCTCCTTTTTCATTAGACCCTTTTTTAATGAAGCTGTTGTGAGCTGTCTGTGCACAGTATCACAAAATAGGGGATGATACATATTCTGATCTAAACTGCAAAAAGAAGAAAAGAAATGCAAACAGTCCAACACTTAAAAAAATTACATCCATTGTTGTCTCCGTCCTCCCAATCCCCGTCTCCTTCCCCCACAATTTTTTTAATTATATAAGATAATGCCATCTGTAGGAACAACAGTCTGCTTTTTGAAATGCTTTTCTATTACTAGATGTTTTAATAAAAATGAAATAGAGGAGAGTGTGTGACTGTGAGTAGATATGTGATAGTCATGATATAATGAGCCAGTGACGAAACGCATACAAAAAATGGGACAGTGCACTTGAATTTCAACTCAGAATTTTAACTAAAATTTCTCAATTTAATGAAAGAACAAACAATTACTCACCAAAAAAAAAAAAGACAGAAAAGATAACTGAGACCAAACCTGTTAAGTGAACCTGACGTTTTCCCAGCTGCCCTGTAGAAAATCAGTTGAGATAAAAAGGTCAGTTGTGATGATCGGACATGGAAACAACAGAGTATTATTTTTTGACTTTTTTGTTTACAATTCTAGCTGTATTTTGAGGAAATAAGAAAAACAATAGTTCTTTAATCACAAGTTATTGATAATTTGAAATGTTGGCTTGTATTCTCTGCAATGATAATGAGAAAGGGACTGGTTAATAACAAAGCATAAATGGTCATGACAAGGCACAGCCTACTGGAAACAAATTCAGAGCAAATAATCTGAAAAGTTTAGGAGCAATTTTTTCAGCTGTGAGCGGAAAATGTAGTCAAATGTATTGTCTCTTGTTTCCTCATGATTTAAGATGTGTGATAATGATGTAGCTGGCATCAGTTTAAGATGCAGTGGACAGGTATGAATGTCCCATTTAGACCTCACTGAATTTCAAAGATTTTGCACAAAAAGAATCATTTTTACCTTCACTGTAGTATGTATGGTGCTTGTACTCTATTCAGTTGTATGTATCTCTTTAGAAAACAAACAATCCAACAAAGCGAACATCAAACACATTGACGATGTACATACAGTATGTGTATGCTAGTTTATTATCAATTTAATACTTGTAGTGCACTGTATCACTACATTTTGTAATAATCTCGTATGTCAATAAGGAGCACATTCCCAGTTTAGCATTTCAGATCAAGGTTCTTTGTATTTTTCCCCCTAAAAACAACAACCCATAACCCCAAACAAAACTTGGAAAGCAACCCAGTACTATTAGGTACAATTTTTTTTAAACTTCCTAAACTTGAGTTAAAAGAGAGATTGTCACACATGCGCACACACACACACACACACACACACATACTTTTGTTTTTATTTTGTAGAAATCAAAACTTGTTATAGCTCAACTTTGATTTCAGGATGTGGATATCACAGTCATTGCTACGGACATTGATGGTGATTCTCGGGTAAGTTTACTCCTGTTGTGTTTTGAATAGCTGATTGTCTGTTGCAGGAATAAACTTTCCTTTGTCCATGGAAAAACAAACAGCCACTGATAAACACTAATCAATCTAAGTAAATATAAAAACATATATACCAGGTTAAAAGGAATGCTTATTTTAATGGGGCTGTACAAAGCATGTGTAAAATTTTCTGGCATTGCCTGACTGACAGTTTCTATTCCTGCCACTGCCAGACAAACAATTCCCATTCCTTACACTTCCAGACTACTAACAATTGCCATTCCTGACACTGCCAGACTAACATTTCCCATTCCTGACATTGCCAGACTCACAATTCTCATTCCTGACATTGCCAGACTAACAGTTCCCATTCCTGACACTTCCAGACTAACAGTTTCTATTCCTGACACTGCCAGACTCACAATTCCCATTCCTAACACTGCCATACTAACAATATCCATTCCTGACACTGCCAGACTAACAGTTCCCATTCCTGATACTGCCAGACTCACAGCTCCCATTCCTGACACTGCCAGACTCACAGTTCTCATTCCTGACACTGCCAGATGGACAGTTCCCATTCCTGACACTTTCTAAACTTGAGTTAAAAGAGAGATTGTCACACATGCACACACACACACACTGCCAGATGAACAGTTCCCATTCCTGACACTGCCAGACTAACAATTCCCATTCCTGACATTGCCAGAGTAACGATTCCTATTGCTAACACTGCTAGACTAGAAGACATGGTGCAGCACTGCACTGAGCCTTAGTCCAACCAGAATTGAACCAAGTGCCCTTCTACTATGGTAAACTCTAGCCAACAATACTTTCACTTCTGCTTTCACTTCCTAAGCACACTGAGCCACTTATCTATGAATGAAAAGGCTTCTCTTTTGGAACCAATATTGTTGATGAAAATAGGGAGGGCAGTTTGAGTCTTTGCAGAGGTTAAACTGAATCTCAAACAAAGACTTGTCACAAGACTTACTGATGGGAATGGAGTAAATAATGGACTCACAGCAGTTTTTCAGTTGATTTATGGTTTGGTTTGTTAAAAATCTAAACCTGAAAGTTATGAAATATGTCTGTAGCAGCTGACATTTTTTGTCTGGCAGTCAGTGTCTGTGATGTGATGAACAAGGTCAGGTTGTGCAGCAAAAGTGTCTATAAGGGTATCAGCCAGTAGTTTACTGCTCTACATTGGTAAAGACCAAACCAGTGTGGCTTGTGGTCTGGGGAGTTCAACTTCAAAGCAAAAACAAAATACTTTTGTTGCATAACTATTAGTAGAACAATCATTTGAATCCTACAGGGGAAATATTTGCACCTTTACGATCTTTTGGGCCAGCTTGGATCTTCGCTTGGGGTCCCATTTTTAAATTTTATCTTGTCTTATAGCTTGTCTAACGTCTTATCATCTCTCTTGTGACAGGCATTTGGTTCCAGTTTGTCCATTAATGACGCCAACGACTTGTTTCCCCAATTCAGTGAAACCTACTACAACTTCAACCTTCAAGAGGTAAGCGGT
This sequence comes from Alviniconcha strummeri, assembly GCA_963584105.1. NCBI lineage: Eukaryota > Metazoa > Mollusca > Gastropoda > Provannidae > Alviniconcha > Alviniconcha strummeri. The sequence goes on along the minus strand of CAUZXP010000412.1, from coordinate 714 downwards.
CTTGAAATGTTTAACTAATTATATTGTTTTGTTTATTTTTTAATTTATTTGGATTAATTTGTGTGCTTGGTTGTCTGTGTTTTTCATCTCCTCCCTGTATAATATTAATAATGCTTTTTTTTATTATTTTTTTTTATCCTTTTTTTGTTTATTTTAGTTTTAATTATCATTTGTTTGTTATTTTTTTATTTGTGTTTTAGCCTGCTAGCTTTGAAAGATACCAGTTGATTAGTGTTTTACACATTGTATGGTGGCAGAAACATTCTTCTGTTTTGTCCATTGTTTACTGGTCTTGGGGTAGTCTTCAAATGAACTGCCTTTCAGTAGACACCTACATGATGTGTTTGGTGATGTAAGAAAAGCATTTTTAAGCTGTCATTTTTATAAATAGCTCTCTCTCCGAGCCTCCTGAGTCAGAGATCTCAACCTGAAAGTATCAGGAGTCTGAAAATCAGCAAAGTCCCTTAGGCTTCTTTGTTCTGAACTGAATAATGAAAACATTAACAGCATGTTGGTATCTCATTTTTGTGTACACACTAAGGATAGTAATTATCTGCATTTCACTGAATTTAGTGGGACCACTGAAAGAGAAAAGGAAAACAAAAAAACTGTGTAAAACTGTTACAGTTGGCAGTGCTATCAGTTTGTTTTTCTGTAGCTCTGAAGTGGAGAGTTAGTGCCCTGTTGTAAATGAGCAAATAGCTAAAAAGCTGA
>CAUZXP010000411.1:0-14992 GCA_963584105.1 Alviniconcha strummeri | reverse complement strand
CATGCCGATAAAGCGAAAACCTCAGTTCAATCCAGAGCTCAGGAGCTGCGGGCCGTCCTGGGCTCCCCGTCCCTAATAAGCCTACGGTAATAAGCCTACGGTTTCTGTGGACGTAAGGCAACACTCAACCAATTTCTAAGCAGAATATTAGTTCTTTTGGTGACAGTGCTTTGGAGCATTTTCCTTTTCAGTGAATACCTCTGAAGCAAATAGTGACTACTGAAGGCGCTGACGTTTGGAGTTTGGACATATGCACATAACGGTGATTATGACTCGGAGCCTTTGGTAGTGCTTCCAACGGCATAACTGCATCCAAAGTACATACTTACCATTATGTGCTTCCAACGGAATAACTGCATCCAAAGTACATACAATTATATGCTTCCAACGGCATAACTGCGTCCAAAGTAGTACTTACAATTACGTGCTTCCAACGGCATAAGTCAATAAAAGTTACACATACTTACAACTATATGGAGACAAAATGAGTGATTATGTGCAGATAAGTAATAATTATGTGCACATATTGTAATTTTGAACATAATCACTAATTATCACTAATTTTGTCTTTTGGCACTTTTAAGCTGCCATACGAAAGCTTCATGTATATTTGCCTGGTGGAGGAGAAGCGGCAAAGAAAAGTAGGGAAGGGGTGGGGTGGGCTGAGAAAACAAACAAACAGGTAAAGAAGAAGAGTGCACACAACCATATATATATATAAAATATATAAAATAAAAAGACTTTCCCCCCTTCTTTATTTTCGTCTGCACTCCCTAATACTCTTCGAAATAGTTGGTATACGTACATTTACATGTTCAAGGATGTGACAGTTCCAAGGAAACTGGCCTACGTAGGGGTGAGCGGGTTGGGTGAGACCCTGTAGTTAATTCCATTTATTTCATGTACTAGAACTTGGAAGTAGAGAGCCAGAGCTCAGGTGGTGAAAGTTGAGGTGGCCATCCTGGGCTCCCCGTCAATTATAGTCTTTATGGTCTCTGTGGACGTAAAGCAGCATTGAACTGAACGACGGCTCAGAGCTCAGGGGCTGTGTGAAAGTCGAGGTGGCCGTCCTGAGCTCCCCGTCCCTAACAGTCCTTATTTTCTCTGTGGACGTAAAGCAACACTGAGCTTGAATTCATTCTTCAGTCAGAGACAGTGCAGACAGCGTGCCCGGATGTCAGCAGCTCCATTCAAAACGGGAATCAGATTGTGCGTACCGGAGTGCATAAACATGTTAGAGCATAAAAGGTGAGCACTGTTCTGCAGTATGTCAGTTTGCCACCCTGTGTTTCCGCCCTCCCACTCCCAACCCTCCCTTCCTACCTCCACACACCCACTCGCCTTGCGCTGCGCTGATCCTCCCATCTTCATTGCGTGCGTGGGCTGGTTGATTCAGTTACACTCCTTACACTTTTGACGTCTCAAAATTCAAGGATCTCTCTCTCTCTCTCTCTCTCTCTCTCTCTCTCTCTCTCTCTCTCTCTCTCTCTCTCTGGCTTCTTCTTTTTAATTTTGTTCTTTTAAAGCTCGAGTCATTCCACAGCCACTCAGATCACAAGGTCAAGGCGCATTTCCGATCTAATGACGTCATAAAACATGAGAGGAACTCGTGTCTTCTCCGTGAAAAGCACACCGTCTCTCCCTTTCTCTCTCTCTCTCTCTCTCTCTCTCTCTCTCTCTCTCTCTCTCTCTCTCTCTCTCTCTGTGTGTGTGTGTGTGTGTGTGTGTGTGTGTGTGTGTGTGTGTGTGTGTGTGGTTTCTCTGTCTCTCTCCAAACAACAACAAATCAAAACCACCACCACCAACAACAACAAAATCCCCCCCCCCCCCCAAACAAACAAACAAAACAAGCAACAAACCAACCAACCAAAAACAAAACACCAACCAAACAACAACAAAGTTGCGGTTTGGTGGCCGCGCATTTCCTTCTGACCATAATCGCCGTCTTCATCTTTGTGCGGTTAATAAACCTTGAGATCCACCTTATGCTGAAGGATAGTGAGAGCTTAAAAGTGTGCAACCCCCCACCCCCCACCCTTTTATTTTTATTTTTTTAAGACTGTTACTGATATAACTATTCCGTGTCTCAGGAGCTGTGTGAAAGTCGAGGTGGCCGTCCAGGGCTCCCCGTCCATAATAGTCCTTACGGTGTCTGTGGACGTAAGGCAACACTGAACAAGTGAAGTGTATCATGGGATTAGACTTACCTGTGTACAGACATGCATCGTGCGTGTTGCTGGCGTTTTCCCTCCTCCGTATGAGCAAAATTAATGAATTCTAACGTAGGATTATATACTTACCTGCGTACAGACTAGAATCGCCCAAGAGCCCGGTGAGATTTTGCGTGTGCAACCGCTTCCCCTCAGCCTATCATCTAGCTCAGTGCCTGCCGTCAGTTCAGTGCCGGCAGCTGCACTCCGACCTCAGGGTGGATAACTATTCAGTTCAGTTCCGGCATCTTTGTTTCCGACCTCGGTGGATAGCTATTCAGTTCAGTTCCAGCAGCTGCACTCCGACCTCCGGGTGGATAGCTATGCCATGCAGTTCAGTTCCGGCAGCTGCACTCCGACCTCAGGGTGGATAGCTATGCTATGCAGTTCAGTTCCGACAGCTGCATTGCATCCCGACCTCAGGGTGAACAGCTTTGCAGTTCAGTTCCGGCAGCTGCACTCCGACCTCAGGGTGGATAGCTTTGCAGTTCAGTTCCGGCAGCTGAACTCCGACCTCGGGGTGGATAGCTTTGCAGTTCAGTTCCAGCAGCTGCACTCCGACCTCAGGGTGGATAGCTTTGCAGTTCAGTTCCGGCAGCTGAACTCCGACCTCGGGGTGGATAGCTTTGCAGTTCAGTTCCGGCAGCTGAACTCCGACCTCGGGGTGGATAGCTTTGCAGTTCAGTTCCGGCAGCTGAACTCCGACCTCGGGGTGGATAACTTTGCAGTTCAGTTCCAGCAGCTGCACTCCGACCTCGGGGTGGATAGCTGCCGATGGGCGCGCCGTGTGTATCTATCATGCCTCCTTCAGGCCGCGCTGCGTGATCGCCAATTGCGCCGTTTGCCGCTTTCTGCCAAATAGTGGGAAACAACACGGAAGTGAGCAGACTGCGTGCCTGTTTTTGTCTTTATCGCCGTGTGCAGCTACGTTTGGGGGTGGGGGTGGGGTGGGAGGGGGGTGGGGGGGGGTGAGTCGACAGATAGCGGTTGCTTATCTTTTGCATCCTCCGTGTTCCCCCTCTCCACTTCCCCCAGCCCCCACTCCCACCTCCCCCCGCACCCCCCCCCCCCCCCCACACACACACACTCCCAGTTCCTCCCTCCCCCACCTCTCCCCCCACTCCCACCTCTCCCTCCTTACTCCCACCTCTCCCCCCACACTCCTACACCTCTCCCACCTCCGACACACACTCCCCCCACTCCCGCCTCCCCTTTCACACTCCCCCCTCTCCCCCTCCCAGTACACACACATACATTCCCACCCACCCCCATCCCACCCCCATCCCACCCCCTCCCTCCCACTGAATCTCTTTCTTTCGTCTAGTGTCCAGCTTCCACATTCAACAGGATCTTTAACGTGCGTACGTGACATTTTTTTTTGGGGGGGCATGCGTATACCCGCGGGGGACCTCGGTTTATATAGCCTCATCCAAAGGACTTTTGTGGAGTCTGCACAGAATCTGACTCCGGAGCTTTTTTATCAACAGTAGGCGCCTTGCTGCCCCCCCCCCCCCCCCCCCCCCCCCCCCCGGACACGATTATACGTACTGAAGCTGAAGCGACTCCCGTTTGCCCCTCCAACCGTTCATCATGACACGATTATACGTACTGAAGCTGAAGCGACTCCCGTTTGCCCCTCCAACCGTTCATCATTAGTTTTTAAGAGTTTGTTACAGTTTGTCCCTAATATGTCAACCCGACATCCGAGGACATGAAGCCCCACATCATCATCAACATCATCATCATCAGGGCGGGCGCAGAGTCTAGCACACTGATAGTTCAGGAGCTGTGTGACAGTCGAGGTGGACGTCCCGGGCTGTCCGTCCTAACGAGCCTTCTGGTTTCCGTGGACGTAAAGAATTACTGAACCGTGCTTCGGCATTGGTCACAACGTGTCCCTAATATGACATTAAGCATCAACTCATCATCATCACCACTTGCTGCCCTCCCCGGACACGATTACACGTACTGAAGCTGAAGCGACTCCCGTTTGCCCCTCCAACCGTTCATCTTTAGTTTTTCAAGAGTTTGTTACAGTTTGTCCCTAATATGTCAACCATGTCAACCCGATATCCGAGGACATGAAGCCCCACATCATCATCAACATCATCATCATCATCATCATCAGGTCGGGCGCAGAGCCTAGCCACACACACCACCGGTCAACCAGTGTGGTGACCGCCACGCTCCATCGTGCTTAACGTTGGCTTTCGAGAGCGAGTGCTCTGCGCCACTGACTCTCCCTACGAGAGTTAACATCAGTCCTTTCAAGTTTCCCGGCCTTCGCCGTTTGCCTAATTCCGAGTCCCAGGAGGGAGATGGGGCTGGGCTCTCTGAGAGCCGGTTTGGGCCTAGCGGTAAGGCAGAGGGACCTCGGTTCGAATCCGCTTCGGTTCTCGTTTCTATTCAAAATTTGTGGTCTGTGGACACTGTCTTGCGACTCTGTCCCTCACAATTAATGAAACGTTAAACTGGCTCTCATCCCTGCCCATCTTAATGCAGGAGTCATTCTGGTGGTGATGAGTTGATGCTTAATGTCCTCAGATGTCATTTGATATATTAGGGACAAGCTGTGACCAATGCCGAAGCACGGTTCAATAAAAGCCACATACGTAAGGTGTATGCGTGTTTAGCTGTAACCTGCCACCTGCACTTTTTGGCAGAATGACCGGGATTTTTTTACGTGCTACTGTGGTAACACGGGGGTGGAACGGATACCGAAATAAGAGTCAGCACAGAAAGTCGACCCTGGAGAAGAAAATTCTCCCGCCGTTCCAGCAGGGATTCGAACCCGCGACCTTTCAATCACGAGTCCGGTGCTCTAACCACTGAGCTATCCCCGCCCCCCATTCTGGTGGTGACAGTGTAGCGATAGGTATATACTCTCCCTCTTCCCCCCACCTCCGAAACCCCTGTTCCCCCCTTCTCCCCGTCCCCAATAAGCCTTACGGTTTCTGTGGACGTTAAGCACCATGTTCACTTACTTACTGGGCTCTCACAGCTGGGTGGACAGTCTTACTGCAAAGTTGCTCCTCAGCTGTTGCTTTTCGGACAGTCGTTCCCGTGACTTTGCTTCGCACAGCTGTCGAAACAGCGAATTAGCCGACGAAGTACACAAGTTGCTTCGCACTGGCTATCTAGTGTGTCTTTTTGCTTAATGCCCACGGATGCTAAAGAGCACTGGCGGGGTCCCCACCTTTTCTATAGTTGTTCTGGCGGTGGCTGACGGTCTCTTCCGTCTTTGCGGGTCAGAGCGTGCGGACGAGCTACTCGTCTTCCCCCCCCCCCCCCCCCTTTCCCTGTTCCTAATAAGCCGTAGGGTTTCCGTGGACGTTTGAGTGTACCGGTACGTTTGAGTGTACTGGCCTAGTGGTAAGGCGTTAGCTGGTAAGCAGAAGGGCCTCGGCTCGATTTCCGTTCGGCTCTCCTTTCTCTTCAAGAAAGGTTGTGGTTTGTGAACACCGTCTTGTGACTTTGTCCCTCGCCATTAAAATGAAACATTAAAATAGCTCTCATCGCGGCCCATCTTAATGCAGGAGTCATTCTGGTGATGACGGTGTAGCGATAGGTCTATATAATCTCCCTCTTTCCCCACCTCCATACCCCCTTCCCCCTCCCTTCTACCCGTCCCTAATAAGCCTTATGGTTTATGTGGACGTTAAGCACCATACTCTCCATACCTCCCCTCTACCCGTCCCTAATAAGCCTTATAGTTTCTGCGGACATTAAGCACCATGTTTACTGGTTTATGTGGACGTTAAGCACCATACCTCCCCTCTACCCGTCCCTAATAAACCTTATAGTTTCTGCGGACATTAAGCACCATGTTTACTGGTTTATGTGGACGTTAAGCACCATGTTTACTGATTTATGTGGAAGTTAAGCACCATGTTTATTTATGTGCCATACTCTCCACACTCCCCCCCCCCCCCCCCCCTTACCCGTCACTAATAAGCCTTATAGTTTCTGCGGACGTTAAGCGCCATGTTTACTGATTTATGTGGAAGTTAAGCACCATGTTTACTTATATGCCGTACTCCCCCCCCCCCACCCCCCCCCCATTCTACCCGTCCCTAATAAGCCTTATATTTTCTGTAGACGTCAAGCATCATATTTATTTTACTTATGTGGGCGTTAAGCACAATGTCTCCTTTCCGCTGCTTGCCACACCTGCCGTGTTTTCCGAAACGGATGTTTCTTAGTTCCGGGGACACTTCCTGTAATAAAATCAAAACTCGTTCTCGTTCAGCCCAGCCGACTGTCGTAAACACGGCATTGCGCATGTCTTGGCGTTAGGCACAGTGCGTCAGTTTCACACAGTGCGTCAGTTTCACACAGTGTGTCAGTTTTACGCTCTGTATCTTGACACTCAGTGATGGCACAGTATGTCACTTTCACTCACGCGGCCTATTTGGACAACAAGATACTAAAAGCCTCGCTTTCCGGCTCCTTTCCGACCGTTCCTTTCGCTACGGAGCTGGGGTGTTTAATTTCACAGCAACTTAATCTTTTTAATGAACTGCGTATGAATGGGGACATGACTGGGCTAAATGCTCCGTGAAGTGTTTATCTCCTGTGTCTTCCGTTTCGCACGTTTCCTTTTCAGATATTTCCTGACCGACGAACCTGTCAATATAATGGGTATATATCGACAACACATTTTAAATTTCACTTTTAACCGGTAAGAGCTGTAAATATGATAATATGTAAATATTTATAATACGTTTTTGAAGTCTTTTCCAAAAATGTCACGCAGACCCTGATAAACAGATCGTAGATTCAAAGTAAGTGTACTCTGTAGATGTACCTCTGGTGGAGTTCATGTATCTTGTATTTACACGCATGCCAGGTGAGAGTTACCGTTGGCGACTCAGGTCTCTGTTGTACTTGTATTACGTATTTCGAGCGCTTCGAGTGGGTATGGTGGTTGGGGTTGTTGTACTTTTGTTACGTATTTCGAGCGCTTCGAGTGAGCATGGTGGTGGGGGAAGAGGGAGATTATATACCTATCGCTACACTGTCACCACAAGAATCACTCCTGCATTAAGACGGGCAGCGATGAGAGGTCATTGCAATGTTTCAGTAATTGTGTGGGACAAAGTCACAACTAGGTCAAGTGTCCACAAACCACAACCTTTTTGAAGAGAGAGGAGAGCCGAAGCCGAATCAAGATAATGATGTAGATAGAGCTTAATGTCCTCGGATGTCGGTTGACATATTAGGGACAAACTGTGACCAGTGCGTAAGCATGGTTCAGTGTTGCTTTACGTCCATAAGGTTTCAATAAGGTTCATTAGGGAGCCCAGGACGGCCACCTCTACTTCCACACAGCTCCTGAACTCTGCGGAATCAAGCCGAAGACCTTAACCCTTCTGCTTACCAGCCGTAACGCCTTACCGCTAGGCCAAACCGCCTCACGGATTCACCTCAGTTCCCGTAATAATATATATGCACCACGTGCCGCTGGCAGCGCCGTTCCTTTCGCAAAGCACGTTAGCTGCCAGCACTCTCTTCTGAGCAGAAATTAGGAACCTCCCACACCTGAGATAAATCCTGCTGTATACAGGCTTCGGAGAGTCCGGGACCTAGCCTTCTGCACGAAAAGGAGAGGACTTTGGTCTTTGGTTTGGTCTGTCGCCTCTGACCTTTTGGCAACCATCTGCTGTCTTGCCATCGTAAATGTTTGTGTAATTACCGTTTTGTCTATAGGTAGCACTCAAATAAGCATACTGCTTTTGTGTTTCTTGGACTTATTCACTGTTGAACTTAGGATTACGATGAATTAACAAATTTTGTTTAAACCAGAGAAGAAGAATCACGGCTTTCAGTTTGAGGGTGAAACAACGATGGACTTTTCAGTCGTTACCCTCCTACGCACTTGACTTTCTTGGGTCTTAACTTTTTCTTGGTCCTTAACGTCCCTCGGATGTCGTACAGCATACTTAGCACGAGACATAAGAAGCTCTTAAACATCTAGAATCAACACAAGGGAGTTAATTAGCGCTCGAAATACGTAACACAGGTACAACAACAAAGATGCGAGTAGCCTACGGTAACTCTCACCCGGCATGCGTGTAAATACAAGGTACATAAACTCCACCAGAGGAGAGTTTTCTTAGACATATAATTTTTCTAGAAAACTGTTTGGCTGTATGGAGAATTAGTTGTACAGAGTACATTTACTTTGCATCTGCGATATTTATTGGGGTGATATTTTGGAAAAGAATTTAAAAACATACGCCACCCTCTGACTGACAGAGGGGCTTTAGCCAATCAGCGCCTGAGTACAAACACACCTCCTTAGACAAACCAGCCGGTTGTCCAAGCACCAAGTTACTGTTCTTCTTTCATGCTGCTTTGCGTCCACAGTAACCATACGGCTTATTAGGGACGGGGGAAGAATGGGATAGGGAGTGACAGCCCAGGTGATATTAGAAGGAAAACAAATTGAACTAATAAGTTTATACAAGCTTACCCAAAGTAATACGAACAATCACTTTAACAACAGAAGTTATAAGCTTATACAAGCTTACCCAAAGTAATACGAACAATCACTTTAACAACAGAAGTTATAAGCTCTTATAACAGAAGTTATAAGAGCGGAGACTTGTGTGTGCATGTCATTGTGTGTGTGTGTGTGTGTGTGTGTGTGTGTGTGTGTGTGTGTGTGTGTGTGTGTGTGTGTGTGTGTGTGTGTGTGTGTTGTTGTTGTTGTTGTTGCGTGTATGTGTGTCTATTGTTCGATAGGCGATAACGGTAATTTAAGCTACAATAATTAAGGTTTTTGTTTGCTGAAATGTATGTTAATGTAGTTTTTGTGATAAGATGTTTGTAGAGCGCAGTGAGTTTAACTCTTGTTAAAGAATAGCACTTTATAAGAATTATTTGTTATTATTATTAACATCAGTATTATACAAACTATCTCTTACATTGTTACAAACATTAAAGGTATAACCCATTTTTCTGAAATAACTCTGTGGTAACTACTGGCGAAGTCTCACCTCCCCCTGATATAACCGTAATGGCTGACTGGGCGTAAAACACCAAGATACTTATTTACTCACCTACAAACCGCTACAGGGCTAGGTCAGGTGCAGCACGAGTACAGACAGGGGAGACCACTCAGAACCGGAAGTGGCACAGCTCCGGTGTATTAAAAAATCGGAACAGGGGTTGGGGGGAGAGAGAGGAGGAGAGAGAGAGAACTGCAGAAGAAGAAGAAGAAGAAGAAGAAGAAAATTGCTCGCGAGCCTGACAGGAAACAGGAACCAGCCAACAGGAAGCGTTCCAGATTGGGATGCAGACAGACAGAAAGCGCCGGTGGAGTTCCGACCGAGAATGAATCTGCATTGTAGTAGTAAAGAAACGTATTCACGAAGGAAACACTTTCGTCTGCAGCGAGCCTGGTCACCACCTGCTCTTGCGGACAGGCAATCATTTGGCCCTTTGGCAAACGATTCGGTTAGAAATGGGGGTTCTGTGTTTTAGTAGAGCTTGCTGCTGCCTGACAGACTCCACAGTGCAGCAATTTTGCTCTTTGCTTGGGTGGCCTTTGTACATGTAGTAGGTTTTATTTTGCCAGGATGATTAGGCTAGCATTTGGACAGGTGGACTGAAGTAGTGTTTTGTGTACCATGGGTAGTATTTCGTGTGCTACCAGGCTGACTGAAGTAACACTTTGTGTACCATATAGTACTTTGCTGGGTGTGCCAGGCTGACTGAAGTAGTACTTTGTGTACCAAGGGGTAGCATTTTGTGTGCTGCCAGTCTACTGATGTATTATTTTGCGTGCTGTCAGGCTACTGAAGTAGTATTTTGTGTACCAAGGGGTAGCATTTAGTGTGCTGCCTGTGCCGAAGTAGTACTTTGTGTGCTGCAAGGCTGACTGTAGTAACCACGGTATTCTGTGTACTAAGGGGTAGCATTTTATGTGTTATAAGGCTGACCTAAGTAGTATTTTGTGCCACGGAGCAGTACTTTGTGTGCTACCAGGCTGACTGAAGTAGTATTTTGTGCACAATGGGGCAGTATTTTGTGTTAAGAGGCTGACTCAGGTAGTATTTTGTGTACCATGGGGTAGTACTCCTTACATGCTGACGGAACTAGTGTTTTGTGTGCTTCTAGACTGATTGAACTTGTACTTTGCAACCCCTGCCCACCCCCACAAAACAAAACAAAAAAACTTCGCAGTCACAAAATTTCCTTCCGTTTTTCCAGCCACCTGTTACGCCACAGGTCCCTTTTGCACAGTTAATTTGCTACACGTTTTGAAGCTGCAGAAACCAGTATCAGCTTGTCGGTCACTGACCCAGCAAAGTTACGGCTTAGTTTCGACTGTCTCACATCATACCGACACCAGCAACAACACCAGGGCGTGGGCTGTGTCACAACACACTGACACCAGCAACACCACCAAGGCTTGGGCTGTGTCACAAAATATTGACACCACCAAGGCTACATTAAACGTTATGCACTGTACAGTTACGTAGGACTATCCTAATCGGACACGATAGGGGGCGGGGATAGCTCAGTGGTTAGAGCGCCGGACTCGTGATTGAAAGGTCGCGGGTTCGAATCCCTGCTGGAACGGCGGGAGAATTTTCTTCTCCAGGGTCGACTTTCTGTGCTGACTCTTATTTCGGTATCCGTTCCACCCCCGTGTTACCACAGTAGCACGTAAAAAATCCCGGTCATTCTGTCAAAAGTGCAGGTGGCAGGTTACAGCTAAACACGCATACACCTTACGTATGTGGCTTTTATTGAACCGTGCATCGGCATTGGTCACAACTTGTCCCTAATATGTCAAATGACATCTGAGGACATTAAGCATCAACTCATCATCATCATCATCGGACACGATAAGCTCCTTGCATAAAAGCACCCACCCTTCACCAGTGGAGAAAACTCTTCCAGAGACGGCGTGTGGCTGCCCACGTGGCAGGGTACGGAGAGAGAGAGAGAGAGAGAGAGAGAGAGAGAGAGAGAGAGAGAGAGAGAGAGAGAGAGAGAGAGAGAGAGAGAGACAGACAGACAGACAGACAGACAGACAGACAGGACAGACAGACAGACAGACAGACAGACAGACAGAGATAGACAGAGATACAGGCGCAAAGAGAGACAGAGTCAGAGAGAAAGAGAGACAGACACAGACATAGAGAGACAGACAGACAGACAGAGAGACAGAGAGAGAGAGAGAGAGAGAGAGACAGAGAGAGACAGAGACAGAGACAGACAGAGACAGACAGAGTGAGAGACAGACAGACACTGAGAGACAGAGTCACGCATGCAATTCTCTCATCTATGGAATGCCTCTGTCAATGTACAATCGCGTATACCGGGTGACACCCACAGTCTTCATTTAGGGAATGCTGCAACAACACTACTCAGCAAATGCCTGCCGATTTGCACACACACACACACACACACACACACACACCACACACACCACACACACACACACACACACACACACACACACTTACTTGTCGTCGCAAAGTGTAGGTTTGCTCAAAAGATTAATAATTACAAATATTCATAATCTTTCGTTTGCTGCAGCAGCAGGTATTTGCAGCTCCAGCTCTCGAATTATGGCAGCAACCGCCAACGATACACTCGAGAAGTCGCACGCGCTAGTCCTCTAGGCAAGCTCTTAAGGCCCTAAGAGTGCAGCCTGGTTGGTCGAGATTAGCGCGTGGACGGTGAAGTGACGGGGGCGCGTGGCGACCCCAATTGCTGCCTGCCCCCAAGGGGCGCACGTGTGTATCATTGTAGTCAATATTTCAACATCACTGGCATTATTGCTAGGAAATGAACAACAGCGACAAGAACGTGCTGGCTGAAGAGGAAGCGGAAAAGAAAGAGAGAGAGCATGGAACTTGGGCAAGGACAATAAGTTAGCGGTGAATTATAGGAGCCGGATGTGATCTTTTTCAAAGGGGGCGGGGGAGGGGGGGGGAGAGATCAGTCAACCGACAAACCGACACACAAGCAAGAAACAAACCGAGGAAACGAACGAACAGACACATACACCGCCCACAATAACACTAACTGACAACAGCAATGACAACTCTACTTAGTTGTCTTTAGAGGAAACTGTGTCCATCCTGCTGACCATGCAGATGTGTGGTGTGTGTGTGTGTGTGTGTGTGTGTGTGTGTGTGTGTGTGTGTGTGTGTGTGTGTGACTAACCCCACACCAATTTGATTAGAAGTAGGACACGATTTGCACTGTACCACTGAGTCCACTGCACGTTTTGTTAATTTAAAATGCCCCTGAACACACACACACACAGAATTCGAAAACCTTAATACTCAAGGACAGTAGCACTGGGCCAATTTGGGACCTACATAACAAAACAAACAAAAAAGAACAACCAGTCCTTGCTATACTACAAACACTGATAAGTACGACTATCCTACGGAACACGTACTGGCGAGGATAAACAACAGATTAATTCAGTGATACAGAGTTCCTACAAATAGGCAGAAACATCGCCATCAGAATTGCTTTCGTTCATGGACATAGTATAATAGTATGCAACATTCATTTTAGGCAAACGTGTGATTCAAACAAGTTAGTTCAAGCTTGACAAAAAGTTATTCAGTCTCAGAAAGATAGCTATGCTGATTACGTTTGAAACCAGAAAGAGAAATACAGGACATCATAATAATTTTGAGGCAGAGAGTTGCACTAGGGACGCTCCAGTGAAGGGTATGCTCGTCTTAAACAAGTCAAGCCCTTGGCACTGACACGTGGAGGCTATTCCTGGGTTAATGTAATGGGACTGGTGGCTAATAAAGTGTTGTGCAAGTTGTTGGGGGTAACTGCTATTAAAAACGTTTGCATAAATTATTGTGTTGTTGCGTTAGGTTTAAGATTCCATCAGCACTATATATATATATATAGCTCTGTAGATTAGACAGGAAAGGATCAGGAATCTCTTCACTTACTTGCCCTTCGATGTACAAAAGTACTTTGCCACAGCCATCCCACACTATTGACTCACAGCCGATGTGAGGTTCCATGTGAGCGTTGCAGAAGATTTTTCTGGTATTGGTTTTGATGATATTTGCAGTTGAGAAAGAAGTAACAGTTTATTTTACAAGGATTTTGCATGTGTTCGATCTGGCTTGCCATCGAAATTTGTTGTCGGCAGTGAGACCTAGTAGGGCAATGTTCAGTTACATTTTCAGTAGTCTGACCACCCAGCGACAGTCTGAACAAGTCCGAAAGCTGGTCCTTTTGTCATATTACTGCTGCTAATGCTATGGTTTCTGGCATCAGGAGCATCAATTGTTTAGTTGGAAGGAAAAGATTGGGGCATCACCTCAAGTCCACTTTGACAGCCACTGAAACGTCTCGCTGGAAAAGATTGCATTGCAGACAAACTACATCTAGCCACAAGAGCCTGTTTTCACAGCTACAGTTGTATCGTTCATCCAGTTTAGGACATGTGGGACATTTCTTTTCAAACCAGTTTGCTGCTTCTTTACAGAGGGGCCATTTACAACTATGGCTCCACTCAGCTCAGGGTTTCTGCACTGACATCTGTGATCAAACCAGAGCTGAATCAAAAGTCTGATATTACTGCTCCCAACATGTCATCTGTATGCAATACTTCCAGGCCACAACTCTGTGTTGTAGACAGTATGGTAATGAACAATGGAATGCAAGCTGTGCTCAGCCCAACTGAGTATTCCACAGCAGAGCAGATCCAAATGTGGCTCACATCCTTCCTGGGATGGTCAGGTCAAATGTATTATGTAAACGCACCATCTCGTGCTCAGCTGGGAAATTTTCGCTGGTGTCATTGGCCCCAGTGTCTGCATGTGGTAACCTGTGTCAAAGTGTAATGGGTTTCAGTTAGTATCAGTTATGTCTTCAGTGCCTGCTTTCTAAATGTGGGATAAATGCTGGTGATCACCCTTGGCTGGTTTCAGGAACAGTGTTTGAAAGCTTTGTGGAGTAATGAATGAGAGAATGTTCAACCCCCTCCCCCTCCTCTCCTTCCTAGTGGGAACTGTATGAAAAGATCTTAACAATACCTATGTAAGTTTTAGCTTTCCTTCCTCTCAGAATTTTAGCACATTATCAGATGCAGCATTTGAAATTGTCAGATTTATTCCTTTGTCATTTGTGCCTCCAGCAAAATCATTTTGCAGAAGGGTAAAAGTTAATATAAAGGAACGCTGCACATCTGGAATCTTAATTGAAGTATGCTTGTAGACATGCAAAGTTAGCTTCTGAGATATGCTTTCCAGAGTGAAATTCTGTTTCCAAAGGAAACAACAGAATGCATACCACTATCACGTTCTTGGAAAATTGTTATTGATTTTTTTTTAATGATTAGTGTTTGATGTTTGCACATGTCATGTTTGATGGTGCTATAAACTCATGTGTTCATTCCTGTTAGTATTCAGAATGGTCTCAGCGAAATTTGTTTCTTTTATCATGAAGTTGGTTTTGTTAAAAAAAAAAAGGCCTTTTAAATTCTCAATAATTGAATAAACGTACTAAAATTTTGACTATGCTTCACTTAATCTCTCTCTCTCTCTCCATCTCTCTCTCTCTCACACACACACACACAAAAACAGTACACACACACCAAACACACGCTCTTTCATTTTTTTAATCTGCAATTTTATAGCATGTTTATTTGCAGCAAATAAATATTTCATACATGGATATAGCTCAGTAAATCTAATGCCTCATGAGTAAATGATTCATATAACACGGTATGCCAGTGAAAAGAATAAATAATATTGTGGCTGATTTTCCAACAG
>CAUZXP010000409.1:27897-47897 GCA_963584105.1 Alviniconcha strummeri | reverse complement strand
GACATTGTCATTATTAGATAGCATTACAAGCATGTGTGTTTTGAATTTTTCCATCACCTCGACCTTGGTGTTATTTAGATAATGTTACAAGCATGTGTGTCTGGAATTGCCCATCATCTCGACCTTGCCGTTATTTAGTTAGTGTTATGAGCATGTGTGTGGAATTTTTCCATCACTTCGACCTTGTCATTATTTACATAGTGTTACAAGCGCATGTGTCTGGAATTTTTCTTCCCCTGCCCACCTCAGTATCTGACTGTGGTCCATCAGTGCCGTTGTTCTGTCCAACAGCAACATCTTCATCTGGCAGACGTACAACTCCCTCTTCATCATCCGCTGCCTGTGTAAATACTTTGTGGAGCATCTCTCCGAGGAGCTGCTGATCCAGCAGTTTGACTGCCGCCCGCCGAATCCAGATGGTAAGCTCCCCAGTCATAATAATAATAATGAGAGGATTCCTAGAGCACCAACTCCTGCACAAGGCACTTTGAACATGTTACCTTCAATTTAAAAATATTTAAATAATCCTCACTTCAAAAATGTTGGAAATGTTGTAGAGTGCGGTGAGTGTGTTTGACTGTTGCCCACCGAACCCATATGGTAAACTCCCCTATCATCATCATAATAATATTAATAAGAGGATTTCTAGAGTGCCCACCTACCACACAAGGCACTTTGAACATGTTACCTTCAGTTTAAAAATGTTAAAAATCCTCACTTCAGAAATGTTGGAAATGTTGTAAAGCGCAGTGAGTGCGTACCCCAGAGAATAGCGCTGTACAACAGTTTGACTGTCGCCTGCCGAACCCAGATGGTAAGCTCTTCGATCATAATAATAATGAAGAGGATTTCTAGAGTGCCCATCTACTGCACAAGGTGGCAGCACAGGGCGCGTTGAACATGTTACCTTCAATTTGAAAAGCAAAAACGCATCCTCGCTGAATTGAAAAAATATTGGAAATGTTGTAAAGTGCAGGGAGCGTGTACACCTGAGAATAGAGCTATACAAAAGTGATCTATTATTTTATTATTATTATTTAAAGGGCAGGGAGCGTGTACACCAGAGAATAGAGCTATACAAAAGTGATCTATTATTTTATTATTATTATTTAAAGGGCAGGGAGCGTGTACATCAGAGAATAGAGCTATACAAAAGTGATCTATTATTTTATTATTATTATTTTACAATAACACTAACAACACACTCACACATACACGCATGCACATGCACAATCTGAACAGGGGAATAGGCACGGCTGTGAAAAAGTTTAGAAATATTTATTGACCAGGTGCATCTCAAAGGCATTCTTAAAAGAGGAGGAAGAATCATAGTGATGGAGGCAAATTGTTTCAAACAGATGCGCCAGTGTAAGAAAACCATCTTTCACCAAATGTTTTTGTATTTACATGAGGGGTGACAAAGGTTCATGTGTTGGATGCGGATCATTATTGTCTTGCTGGAGTATAAGGCTGAAGGAGGTTGGACAGATAATGAGGGGCTGTTTTAGAGATGGAATAATAATAATAATTGATACTAATTAAAGTTTTTTTAAAGTGCAGAATCTTGTCCCTAGAGCAGTTGCGGCGTACACAGTTTGATTGGTTGATTTTCTGTGTGGTTGGCTGATCAGTGGTAGATACGTCAGTGCTGGTTGATTTTCTGTGTGGTTGGTTGGTCAATGGTAAATACGCCAGCACTGGTTGATTTTCTGTGTGGTTGGTTGATTGATGGTAAATACGCCAGCACTGGTTGATTTTCTGTGTGGTTGGTCAATTGATGGTAAATACGCCAACACCAGCAGATGCCCTGTCATTGTCTGTGTTTTCAGGAACTCCTGCTGATGATGCTGACGACGAGATTGGCGGCCAGATTGAGAAATTTATATCTGCTCTTGTTGAACTTCTGGTTGATGTTCCAGTCCTGTGAGTTGATTTGCATCATTTCTTTTGCATAAAGTTATTAATTGGCGTTGGAGTTGATTTGTTTTATATAAATTGTCTTGGGAGGTGATTAAACAAAAATTGTTTCATATCAGTTGTCTTTGGAGTTGATTTTTTTCAAAATTCATATAAATAGTCATGAAAGGTGATTTTAAAAATGTATTTCATATAAACTGTCCTGGGAGTTGATTTAAAACAAAAATTCATATAAATTGTCCTGGATTGTTTTTTTGGTTAAAACTTCTATAAAATGTCTTTGGAGTTGAGGCGTGTCATTTCTTTCATATAAATTGTCCTGGGACTGCGAGTTGAAATTTTTAAAATCATAAATTGTCTTGGGACTTGACTGAAAACAAGAAATTCATATAAATTGTCTTTGGAGTTAATGCACTTTGTTGTTGTTGTTGTTTCATATTGTCCAGGGGAGCTGATGCGTGTCGTTTGTTTCGTGTAACTGTCCAGTGGGCTGGTTCATGTGGTTTGTTTCACGTACCTGTTGTATTGCCCCCTTAACCCCTTCACTGCCATAATGTCACTTGAAAATGACCAATAAAAGTGCCAAATTTTAACCCCTCAATTCTTTCCATCTTATTTCTCACACTGGCATGTGAAAGAAATGTCATCATAATGCGTAGCATTGAAAATAGATGTGTTACAGGACTGGAAAATATGCAGTTTGCAGGCATGCCCTTCGGTCTTTCAGCTGGGAAATTTTGCAGGCTGGGGCAACGATGGGGTTAAAATTAGCGTTCGCTTTTAACTATGTGTTTGGATCCTGATTTGTTGTGTTGGGGTGTGTTTCTAGGAACTTCACGTACGCCCTGCACCTGGAGAGCCTGAACACAATGCTGGTGCTGCTGTCCATCCAGATGTTCCAGCCACAGCCAGCCACGCAGTTCAGCGTCTACCGCTACCTCATGCACAGCAAGTGGTCAGTCACTCACATGCACACACGCATGAATGCATGCACACACACATGCATGCATGCGCGCGTGCACACACACACGCACACACATACACACTGACTCACAGTTCAGCATCTACTGCTCCCTCATGCACAGCAAGTGGTCAGTCGCTCACATGCACGCGCACACACATGCACGCATGCATAGATGCATGCACACACACTCACACACACGCACTTGGGAAGTGACTTGCTCACATCCAGTTGGCAGGAAAAGGGTTAAGCAATCCAGCCCTTAGTCTTAGTCCACGGACTTTCCGCCCTGCAAATCTCCATGGTGTTGCTCTGTCCAGTGCTATCCATGCCCCGCTGATGGTCAAGGTACTGCTCTGGAACTACATCAACCAGGAGAAGTGTCCGCCAGAGCTCTACCGTGGCAGTGAAGAAGCTGGACTTCTGTCCTCAGTCACCTCCGCTGTGGCCTGTGAGTGCACCTTTTTTATGACACAGTTGCCCGCTGGTTTGTGACTCTACTGGCCCCTGTCATTGATGTGTGCGTGTGTCCCCCTTGTCACCTGGTGTTGACTTGTTGGTCAGTCAGTTACAGCCACTGCTGTCCCTTTTTTCTCCAGCCTCCTACCCATGTGCTTGTTTTCAGCATCTTTCCCAGGTCCCTGTTTTAAGCCAGCCTCATTTCCATGTCCCTGGGTTTTTTCCCAGCCTTATTCCCATGTCCCGGTTTCGTTTCAGCCTTATTCCCATGTCCTTATTTTCTTTCAGCCTCATTCCCATGTCCTTACTTTCTTTCAGCCTCATTCCCATGTCCTTATTTTCTTTCAGCCTCATTCCCAGTTCCCTGTTTTCTTTCAGCCTTATTCCCAGTTCCCTGTTTTCTTTCAGCCTCATTCCCAGTTCCCTGTTTTCTTTCAGCCTCATTCCCAGTTCCCTGTTTTCTTGCAGCCTCATTTCCATGTCCTTGCTTACATTCAGCCTCATTTCTATGTCACAATTTTCAGCCAGCCTCATCCCTGTATTGTGAATGTTTTTATCCAGTGTCATTCCCATGTTCCCATTCCCATGTTCCCATTTTCAGGCCCATTCCTGTGTCAGCCCTATATTGGTCCACCTCATTCCTGCATTGTCCCCATTTTCAGGCCCATTCCTGTGTCAGCCCTATATTGGTCCACCTCATTCCTGCATTGTCCCCATTTTCAGGCCCATTCCTGTGTCAGCCCTGTATTGGTCCACCTCATTCCCGCATTGTCCCCATTTTCAGCCAGCCTGATTCCCACGATGTGCCAGCTTTGCATTTATTTCCATGTTGTGTTTATTTTCAGTGAACCTGTGGTCAGTAGTGTTGTGTGTGTCTGTTACCAGCCAGCCTGTGGTCTGTGGTGACCCTGGGGATGGGCAGCAAGCAGAAGAAGGTGGAGGAGACGGATGTGACGGAGACGCTGCTGGCCAATCAGAGCCTGCTGCTGCTGCTGGTGCTGACCAACCACTGCACACTGGGCCGTGGAGGCACCGCCAACCCCTACAGGGAAGCCCTCCTCTCCTTCACCGATTCCAACGGTGAGTCAGACATTGCATTCTCCTTCACTGATTCCAGCAATGTGTCAGATGTCATGTTCCTTCTCCTTCACCGATTCCAAAGGCAAGTCAGACATCACCTTTCTTCACCTTCATCAGTTCCAACGGTGAGTCAATTTGAGAGCCAGTTTGGCCTAGCGGTAAGGCGGTAGGCTGGTAAGCGGAAGGACCTCGGTTCGATACCGTGTCGGTTCTCCTTTCTCTCCAAAAGTTGTGGTCTGTGGACACTGTCTTGTGACTTTGTCCCTCACAATTAATGAAACATTAAAACGGCTCTCATCACTGCCCATCTTCATGCAGGTCATTCTGGTGGTGACAGTGTAGCAATAGGTATATACTCTCCCTCTTCCCCCACCTCCATACCCCCTCCCCCTCCCCCCCCTTCTCCCCGTCCCTAATACACCTTGTGGTTTCTGTGGACTTTAAGCACCATGTTTACTTATTGGTGAGTCAGTCGTTGTGTTTCTCTCCTTCACTGATGCCAGCAATGAGTCAGACAATGCGTTCCTTCTCCTTCACTGATTCCCTTCCTTCTCCATCATCAAAATGATAAAAAGCTAGTCACTCATGTAGAATCCCATGCGAGCACTGTGAGTCTGCTTGAGGGCATAGAATAGCAGTATAAAAAAGCAATCAACAACGATTGTTCACTTTCACTGACTGTGGTTGACTACTGTCAACTGTTGTTGACTTTTGCTGACTTGTTTCCAACTGTTGTCGACTTTTGCTGACTGTGGTTGACTGTTTCCAACTGCTGTTGACTGTTTCCAACTTTGGCTGACCATGGTTGACTGTTTCCAACTGTTGGCGACTGTTTCCAACTGTGGTTGACTGTTTCCAACTGTTCTTGACTGTTGCAGACCAGTCGAGACCCATGCAGGCCTCAGCCACTTTCAAGATGGAGTACAGCAAGCTGTATGAGACGCTGAGCGCCACGCTGCGCGACGACCAGACCACCCTGCTGCTCTACCTTCTCATCCACCAGAACCAGGGCATGAAGGCTTTCATCCTGTCCCGCACCAACATCGACACACTGGTGAGTGATGGTCGGTGATTCACCACAGTCAAGGACTGTTGGTGATTCACCAGAACCGGGGCATCAAGGCCTTTGTCCCCTCCTGCACCAAGATTGACAAACTGGTGAGTGATGGTCGATGATTCACCAGAACCAGGGCTTCACCCTTTGCTCACCAGCATCAACACGCTGGTGAGTGATAGCTGGTGATTCACAAGAACCAGGGCATGAAGGCTTTCATCCTGTCACGCACCAACGTCAACACACTGGTGAGTGGTGGTCGGTGATTCACCAGAACCAGGGCATGAATACTTTCATCCTGTCGCACACCAACATTGACACGCTGGTGGGTGATGGTCGGTGATTCACCAGAACCAGGGCATGAATACTTTCATCCTGTCGCACACCAACATTGTCACGCTGGTGAGTGATGGTCGGTGATTCACCGCAGTCAAGGACTGTTGGTGATTCACCAGAAACAGGGCATCGAGGCCTTTGTCCCCTCCTGCACCAACATTGACAAACTGGTGAGTGATGGTCAGTGATTCACCAGAACCAGGGCATGAAGGCCTTTCCTGCACCAACATTGACAAACTGGTGAGTGATGGTCTGTGATTTACCCGAACCAGGGCATGAAGGCTTTCATCCTGTCCCGCACCAACATTGACACACTGGTGAATGATGGTGATTCACCAGAACCAGGGCTTCATCCTGTCCCGCACCAATATCGACACACTGGTGAGTGATGGTGATTCACCACAGCCAGGGACTGTGGGCGATTCACCAGAAACGGGGCATTGAGGCCCTCATCCTCTCCCGCACCAACATTGACACCCTGGTGAGTGACAGTTGTTGATTCACCAGAACCAGGGCATCAAATACAAAATTCACTGTATGTAGTGCGATTCACCTTTGAATACAAAATTTGCTGGATGTGGTTCAGTTCCCCTTTAATTACAAAAGTCACTGTATGTGGTTCATTTCCCCTTTAATTACAAAAGTCGCTGTATGTGGTTCAGTTCCCCATTGAATACAAACTCAGCTGCTGTATGTTTTTTGGTTCTCCGTTGAATACGGAATTCACTGTATGTAGTTCATTCCTCCATTGAATACAAACTCGGCTACTGTATGTGGTTCGGATCCCCTTTAAATACAAAATTCACTGGATGTAGTTCAGTTCCCCATTGAATCAAACTTGGCTGCTGTATGTGGTTCGGTTCCCCTTTAAATACAAATGTTTTCACTGTCTGTGGTTCAGTTCCCCTTTAAATACAAAATTCACTGGATGTAGTTCAGTTCCCCATTGAATACAAACTTGGCTGCTGTATGTTGGTTCCCCTTTAAATACAGATGTTTTCTCTCTCTGTGGTTCGGTTCCCCTTTAAATACAGAATTCACTAGATGTAGTTCAGTTCCCCATTGAATCAAACTTGGCTGCTGTATGTGGTTCGGTTCCCCTTTAAATACAAATGTTTTCACTGTCTGTGGTTCAGTTCCCCTTTAAATACAAAATTCACTGGATGTAGTTCAGTTCCCCATTGAATACAAACTTGGCTGCTGTATGTTGGTTCCCCTTTAAATACAAATGTTTTCACTCTCTGTGGTTCGGTTCCCCTTTAAATACAAAATTCACTGGATGTAGTTCAGTTCCCCATTGAATACAAACTTGCCTGCTGTATGTTGGTTCCCCTTTAAACACAAATGTTTTCACTCTCTGTGGTTCGGTTCCCCTTTAAATACAAAATTCACTGGATGTAGTTCAGTTCCCCATTGAATACAAACTTTGCTGCTGTATGTTGGTTCCCCTTTAAACACAAATGTTTTCACTCTCTGTGGTTCGGTTCCCCTTTAAATACAAAATTCACTGGATGTAGTTCAGTTCCCCATTGAATACAAACTTGGCTGCTGTATGTTGGTTCCCCTTTAAATACAAATGTTTTCACTCTCTGTGGTTCGGTTCCCCTTTAAATACAAAATTCACTGGATGTAGTTCAGTTCCCCATTGAATACAAACTTGCCTGCTGTATGTTGGTTCCCCTTTAAATACAAATGTTTTCACTGTCTGTGGTTCGGTTCCCCTTTAAATACAAAATTCACTGGATGTAGTTCAGTTCCCCATTGAATCAAACTTGGCTGCTGTATGTGGTTCGGTTCCCCTTTAAATACAAATGTTTTCACTGTCTGTGGTTCGGTTCCCCTTTAAATACAAATGTTTTCACTCTCTGTGGTTCGGTTCCCCTTTAAATACAAATGTTTTCACTGTCTGTGATTCGGATCCCCTTTAAATACAAAATTCACTGGATGTAGTTCAGTTCCCCATTGAATCAAACTTGGCTGCTGTATGTGGTTCGGTTCCCCTTTAAATACAAATGTTTTCACTCTCTGTGGTTCGGTTCCCCTTTAAATACAAAATTCACTGGATGTAGTTCAGTTCCCCATTGAATACAAACTTGGCTGCTGTGATGATGATGATGATGAGTTGATGCTTAATGTCCTCAGATGTCATTTGACATATTAGGGACAAGTTGTGACCAATGCCGAAGCACGGTTCAATAAAATCCACATACGTAAGGTGTATGCGTGTTTAGCTGTAACCTGACACCTGCACTTTTGGCAGAATGACCGGGATTTTTTACGTGCTACTGTGGTAACACGTGGGGTGGAACGGATACCGAAATAAGAGTCAGCACGGAAAGTCGACCCTGGAGAAGAAAATTCTCCCGCCGTTCCAGCAGGGATTCGAACCCGCGACCTTTCAATCACGAGTCCGGTGCTCTAACCACTGAGCTATCCCCGCCCCCAAATACAAATGTTTTCACTGTCTGTGGTTCGGTTCCCCTTTAAATCCAAAATCTGCTGTAGGTGTGTGTCATGGTCAGCTGCTTTTCACGGTTGACTGGTTCTGTGCCCCCAGGTGCTGCCATTGCTACGGATACTGTACCAGGCGCAGGAGCGGAACTCCCACCACATCTACATGGCCTTGATCATTTTGTTGGTCCTCAGCGAGGACGACGTCTTCAACAAAGCCGTGCACGAAATTGTGAGTGCACCTTCCCGCTCCTCAGAGGCTAGGGAGCGTTGTCAGCATCAGTGTCATGAATGTGGTGATCAACATGCGGTGAACGCCGTGATGATGACATTGATGACCGCACGCATCATGAACATGATGGTGATGTTCATGACAGGAGTGAGGATGAAGGCGGTGGTGGTGGTGGTGGTGGTGATGATGATGAAGTTTAGCCAAAGCTCCGCAGGCCTGGAAGTCTTCTGGTCGGAAGGGACACAAACAAAGGCACGCATTGGCCTGGAGTTCAAAGTGCATCAGTTTTAGGCTTCGTTCTGTGGTTCTTTTAATATTTATGCAGCAAAAAGTATTTGTTGTTGTTGTCGTGGTTGCTTTGCATTGGGGCTCACAGGGCATAGCCATATTCACTGGGGGTGGGGGTGTGTGTGTAAGGGTGGGGGGGTCTTATGGAGTTACGCAGCATTTGAGATTTTGGTCAGCAATATCTGCTTCAGGATTCAAGACTGAAGGTTACTTTATTATCCCATCAGAGACATTAAAGCGTGGCTGAACATCAGGGACGTTACAGTACACAATAACACGTATATTAAAAAATTCAAAGAACAGTTATTGAAAATACAAAAGTTATATAATAAACAGTCTAGTAATTTACACACACAAACACACACACACACACACACACACACACACACACACACACACACACACATACACACACACACACACACACACACACACACACACACACACACTCACACACACACATACACACACACACACACACACACACACACACACACACACACACACACTGCTCAGACATTTGAATGGATTTATCTGTTCAAAAATGCTATTGACTTCAGAACAAAACTTGTTTTTTTCCCATTGATTTTAACTAGAACATAATTTACACACACACACACACACACACACACACACACACTGCTCTGTGACGTTTGAACAGATTTATCTGTTCAAAAATGCTATTGAGCACAGAACAAAACTTCTTTTTTTTCATTAATTTTAACTAAAACTGTGGCCGCCTGACCATGTTTCAGACGCTGAAGAACGTGACTTGGTTCAAGGAGCGCACGCTGACGGAGATAACCCTTGGGGGGTTGCTGATCCTGGTCGTTATCCGCACCATTCAGTTCAACATGACCAGGATGAGGGTAATTCACAGCATGTGCATCTTGCAAAATGCTACCATAGGATACGGATCAAGGCAGGAGACATCACACCATGCAGTTCAACACAGTGGACATGAAGCTGACTAATAATAATAATACATTTTATTTATAATGTGCCTGTCCCAGTTCTGCAAAAACGAGCTTCATGCACAATACAGCTTCACGTATCGGTCTCAATACATAGCTAAGAAATACATACATTAAAAAAGAAAGAAAGAAAGGATCTAGTTAATACAGTTGCATCTGACATGACAAAGATTATGCCCAACTGATTTTAGGCTCAATACATAGCTAAGAAATACATACATTAAAAAAGAAAGAAAAAATTATCTAGTTAATACAGTTGCATCTGACATGACAAAGATTATGACCAACTGATTTTAGGCTCAATACATAGCTAAGAAATACATTAAAAAAGAAAGAAAAAATTATCTAGTTAATACAGTTGCATCTGACATGACAAAGGTTATGACCAACTGATTTTAGGCTCAATACATAGCTAAGAAATACATACATTAAAAAAAAAAGAAAAAATTATCTAGTTAATACAATTGCATCTGACATGACAAAGATTATGGCCAACTGATTTTAAAATTTTGTTTTAAATAAAAATAATATTCCTGTAATAAAAAAAAAAAAAAAAAGAAAAAATAATAATGATAATAAACCAAAAATTAAGTTTAGTCTCAAGTCACCTTTGAGAGAAAACTGACAACTTTGAGTGAATAACTGAGTCCAGCTAATTAAAAAAAAAAAAAAAAAAAGCTGACAACAATGAGTGAATAACTGACTACAGCTAGCTTTAAAAAAAAGAAAGACAACTGACAACAGTGAGTGAATAACAGACCTGCTTACCCCTACGATTTTGCCGTAATTCCTACGGATTCAGACCTCAAATTCCACTGTTACGCTGGTTGGGTCAAAAATTACGGTCACCGTCCGGTTTTCCCTTTCCCACATTTTAAGCTGGAGTGGAGTAAAACCACATGATTTAAAACTGTCAAAGGGCAAAAACTTGGTCATGATGGAAAATTACTTCCCTTGGAATACCTACTGTGCGTGTTCATTGTTAAAACTCTGCTTCTGCTGCCGTCTTTGAAGTGTGCTTTGGGAAGATGAGAAAAAGGGACATTGACTTGTGTACACTGGACACGTTCTGTTCCCCAGCATGTTGACTTGACAACACCAGACATGTTCTCTTTCCCATGACATTGACGTGACTTGTGTACACCAGACATGTTCTCTTCCCCTGGACCTTTACTTGACGTGACTTGTGTACACCAGACATGTTCTCTTCCCCCGGACCTTGACTTGACTTGTGTACACCAGACATGTTCTCTTCCCCATGACATTGATTTGAATTGGGTACACCAGACATGTTCTCTTCCCCAGGACATTGACTTGTGTACACCAGACATGTTCTGTTGCCCATGACATTGACTTGACTTGTGTACACCAGACATGTTCTGTTCCACAGGACGTTGACTTGACTTGTGTACACCAGACATGTTCTGTTGCCCATGACATTGACTTGACTTGTGTACACCAGTCATGTTCTCTTCCCCAGGATGTTGATTTGATTTGACTTGTGTACACCAGTCATGTTCTCTTCCCCATGATGTTGACTTGACATGTGTACACTGGACATGTACTGTTCCCCAGGACATTGATTTGACTTGACTTGTGTACACCAGTCATGTTCTCTTCCCCATGACGTTGACTTGACTTGTGTACACTGGACATGTACTGTTCCCCAGGACATTGACTTGACTTGTGTACACCGGACATGTTTTGTTGCCCAGGGCGTTGACTTGGCATGAGTACACCAGACATGTTCTGTTCCCCAGGACAAGTACCTGCACACTAACTGCCTGGCTGCCCTGGCCAACATGTCCGCTCAGTTCACCAACCTCCACCCCTTTGTTGCACAGAAAATTATCAGGTATTCTGTGTGTGTGTTGGGGGGGAGAGGGGGGTGCTACTGTGTGTGTGGGAGAGGAGAGAGAGAGAGAGAGAGTGTGTATGTGTGTGAAAAAGAGAGAGAGAGAGAGTGTGTATGTGTGTGAGAGAGAGAGAGAGTGTGTGTGTGTGTGTGTGAGAGAGAGAGTGTGTGTGTGAGTGTATGTGGTGTGAGTGTGCGTGTGTGCATGTGTATGTTTGTTGCCATGTGTTTAGCTTGTTCACACAGATGTGTATGTTTGTTGCCACGTGTTTAGCTTGTTCACACAGCTGTGTATGTGTATGTTTGTTGCCATGTGTTTAGCTTGTTCACACAGCTGTGTATGTGTATGTTTGTTGCCATGTGTTTAGCTTGTTCACACAGATGTGTATGTTTGTTGCCATGTGTTTAGCTTGTTCACACAGCTGTGTATGTGTATGTTTGTTGCCATGTGTTTAGCTTGTTCACACAGCTGTGCATGTGCTATGTTTCTTCACTTTTTTTTTTTCCATCGCTGTGGTGAAGTTGCTATTTTTTATCATCTCTGTGTTTGTGCTGCCGTCATTGGTTTTTTGTTGTTGATGTTTTTTTTCTGTTTCTGTGTGTGTTCTACCATCGTCATTTTTTTTCTCCCCATCTTTGCGTGCATTCTACCATCGCTGTGTCTTTCGTCACACTGTACGCTTTCCCATCACTGTTCACTCTGATGTAACCATCACGGTTGACAGGATGTTCGTAATCAGTTTCCATCCTTCTTTCCTTCCATCACTGTGTGCATTCTTCCATCACTGCATTGCTCCATGTTTCAGCCTGTTCTCTCAGCTGTGCAAGCGTCATGCCCGGCTAGTGGAACAGATCCGACATTCCTCGATGGAGCCGGTTGACGAGGAGTCCGAGGACGACAAGGAGTCGCAGCAGGATCATGTGAGTGGCCAGTATTTTTTGTTTTTGTTTTTTAAAATTTAACCCCTTCACTGCCATAATGTCAGTTGGAAATGACCAATAAAAGTGTGAAATCTGAAACCTCTTTTTTTTTTCCGCGTGGCACGTGAAAAGCTTTTCTTCAAAACGCACAGTGTTGAAAGTAAATTTAGAGGACCGGAAAATACACTGTTTGCAGGCTGGTCCGGGTATCTCTCAGCCCAGAAATTTTACAGACTGGGGGAATGAAGGGGTTAAGTTGTATTACATTATATACATGTGCTTTACAGTACAAGTACAATACAGCACAATCAACGTGCAAGGGAGTTAATTAGTGCTTGGAAGATGTCACAGAAGTACGACAACCAAGACCTGAGTTGCCTACAGTAACTCTCACCTGGCATGCATGTAAATACAAGGTACATAAACGCCACCACAGGTACATCCCAGTACAACACCAAAGACCTGAGTTGCCTATGGTAACTCTCACCTGGCATGCATGTAAGTACAAGGTACATAAATGCCACCAGAGGTACATCCCAGTACAACAACCAAGACCTGAGTTGCCTACAGTAACTCTCACCTGGCATGCATGTAAGTACAAGGTACATAAACGCCACCACAGGTACATCCCAGTACAACAACAAAGACCTGAGTTGCCTATGGTAACTCTCACCTGGCATGCATGTAAGTACAAGGTACATAAACGCCACCAGATGTACATCCCAGTACAACAACAAAGACCTGAGTTGCCTACAGTAACTCTCACCTGGCATGCATGTAAGTACAAGGTAGATTTAAACTCCACCACAGGTACATCCTCAGATACAGTACAGCACAGTATACAAAGTAGAATTTGTGGGGAAAATTCTGATGGAGTGGTTCTTGAAGGACAGTTACAGGAGCAGAGGAGTGGGGTGGTGGTGGGGGGTGGCAGAGTGGTTGATTATATTGCCGATTCCGTGCAAGGCACGGCTGTTCCCAGACGCCTCTTTAGTTAAAGCCAGTGCCCCAGAATCTAGGTCAGCTACGCAGGTGGCCCCACTTGAGATATCCGATAGCTGAGCGGTCCGGCCACGGACATGCTGCTGCTGCTGCCAGCAGTAAATTATAGCAGCCGTCTTTCACCCCCTCCCTTTCCCAGCGCCATCTCACCACAGAGTTATACAGCAGACCATTGAAAAGGTCTTATTTTGAAGTTTACACAGACACCAAATATGCTTGGTACAATAGTTCAGTTTTCATGCAGCAGCAAGACCATTTCATGCAAAAATCACACAAAACATCACACTGTGCACAATACGCACACAAAAAGTATGAAATGTATACGATTATTGTGATGTGTTGCCTTTTTTCTCAACAAAACAACATGTATACATCACAACATCCATATATCTGCTACAGGAAGCACTCATTTAAAATCAGGCCCAACTCTCAAAGAAAAACTCACAGGGGGTGTAAACGGTATACCATTTTGGCAAGAGGGCCTTTCATGCAAAGTATGAAAATGTGCACAGTACACACATAAAACGTACAAAACAAAGCAACATTGAAAAACAGCAAACATGCATCACAACATCAATATGTTCACTACTGGAAACACTCACTTAAAATACAGAAAGCACCGTGCACACTCAGCAGCCCACAAGTTAAAAATTAGAAGGGCTAGTACTGACCACTGCTGGTACTGACCTAGATTCCACTGACAGAGCAGCTATGTGGGGGAGCTAAAAATAGCTCAGCCAGTGAGCTGCTAAAGCGCCCGATTTTAAGCCTGTGGAACAGCCGTGAAGGTGGTGTCTCCATGCTCAGGACTGTTTCGCTGGGTGTAAAACAGCAAGTTACTTGCTTACCATGCTCAGGAAGGCCTGTGTGTTCTCTTTCAAGCTTTCGCAGTGTTGCTACGTCAGTGATGGGATTAAAAAAAAAATGTTTTAACCTTTTGCTAAGCGCCTAGTTGTGGGACGTTGATTCAAAGAGCATGCAGCCGGCCTTTGTTGTCGGCATGCTGACTCACGCATTCACATTTCTTGGCGTAATACTTTGTGTGCGTTGCTTATAACAGATTCACTTTCATACGTGTAGCCTACAACCATCAGTTAAGATTCACATGTTCCTGCTACACATGTCCATTTGATGCAGTATTCTCTCAAAGAGGTGTAGGGTGTGTGTGTGTGTGTGTAGGGGGAGAGGGGGGGGGCAATGTGGGATAAGGTATAGTGTTATTTGACATGTTGTTGGACTGTACAGCTACTGCATGGACTGTACATGTACTGTGTGGACTGTACATGCACTGTGTGGGATGTACATATACTATGTGGACTGTGCATGCACTGTGTGGACTGTACACATACTCTGGATTGTACATGCAATGTACATGCTCTGCATGGATTGTATATGTACTGCTTGGACTGTACATGCACTGTGTAGACTGTCTGAGCTGTACATGCACTGTATTAGCTGTACACGGACTACGTGGACTGCAGGCGCTGTGCGTGGACTGTACACATATTGCACGGACTGTAATGCACTATGCAGACTGTACCTGCACTGTGTGAGCTGTACGTGGACTGCATGCACCGTACATGGACTGCACATGCACTGAGCGGACTGTACATGCTGCGCTGCAGATGCAGGACCTGGGCGTGCTGGAGGAGGTGCTGCGCATGGTGCTGGAGATTGTCAACTCCTGTCTGACCCACTCGCTGCACCACAACCCCCACCTGGTCTACACCCTGCTGTACCAGCGCGGCCTCTTCGCCCCCTTCAGGACCCATCCCACCTTTCAGGATATCATACAGAATATAGACACTGTGAGTCTCTCTGTCTCTGTCTGTGTAAGTGTACCTGTCTGTCTTTGCACCTGTCTGTGTTCACCCACACCTGTGCCGTCACGGACTCTTCGTTCCATTCTGGACCCGCCATACCTTCCAGGACATTGTACAGAAGATAGTGTGAGTCTCTCTGTCTGTCTTTGTGTGTGTACCTGTGTGTACCTGTCTGTCTGCACCTGTATGTCTGTACCTATCTGTGTACCTGTCTGTCTGTGTTCACCGACACCTGTACCAAAGTGGCCTCTTTGCCCCCTTCAAGACCTGCCCGACCTTCCAGGACATCAGACAGAACAAAGACACTGTGAGTCTCTCTGTCTGTCTGTCTGTGTACCTGTGTGTGTACATGTCTGTCTTTGCACCTGTCTGTCAGTGTACCTGTCTGTGTTCATTCACACCTGTACGAGCGCTGCCTCTTGGCCCCCTTCAGGACCCACCCCACCTTCCAGGACATCATCCAGAACATAGACTCTGTGAGTCTCTCAGTCTCTGTCTGTCTGTCTACATACCTCTGTGTGTACCTGTCTGTCTCTGCACCTGTCTGTCTGAACCTGTCTGCATACCTGTCTGTCTGTGTTCACCTATACCTGTACCAGCATGGACTCTGCCTCCTTCAGAAGCCACCCTACCTTCCAGGACATCATACAGAACATAGACACTGTGAGTATCTCTGTCTGTCTTTGTCTCTGTACCTGTCTGTGTACCTGTGTGGACCTGTCTGTGTTCACCCACCCCTGTACCACCCTGCCATACCAGCACTGCCTCTACAAGGCTCACCCCGTCTTCCAGAACATCATGCGTGATTTAGACTGTGTGAGTCTGTCTGTCTGTGTGTATACCTGTCTGTCTGTATGCGTAGCTGTGTGTGTTCACCCCACCTGGTCTACGCTGCTGTACCAGCCTCTACAGGGCTTGCCTCACCTTCCAGATCATCATACAGGATAATTATAAACTCTGTGAGTCTCTCTGTACCTGTTTGTATACCTGTCTGTGTTCACCCCACCTGGTCTACACTGCTGTACCAGTGCGGCCTCTACAGGGCTTGCCTCACCTTCCAGATCATCATACAGGATAATTATAAACTCTGTGAGTCTCTCTGTACCTGTTTGTATACCTGTCTGTGTTCACCCCACCTGGTCTACACTGCTGTACCAGTGCGGCCTCTACCAGGCTGACTTCACCTTCCAGAACATCATACGTGATACAGACTCTGTGAGACTCTCTTGTCTGTCTGTGTGTATACCTGTCTATCTGTATGCATACCTATCTATGTTCACCCCACCTGATCTACACCCTGCTGTACCAGCATGGAGTCTCAGCCCATTCAGTTGGGGGAGGAGGCAAGTAAGAAGACGGAATTTGAAATCGCCTGCTGTGGCATTGACTGTATAGGTGAGTTTTTGACGCAGTTTTGAAGGCGTGGGAGGATCGAACGTGACGGGTGTCAGAGGGGACGACACCTGTACACAGCATGCCCTGCGGCCCTATCTCACCGTCCTGTTTTGTAGCTGTTAACTGTAACATCACCTGTGTCGCATCGCTCCGCCCGCCAAGCTTTCCACAGATGTCACAGTTATGTGTCCACATCAGGGGGCTATAGTTATACCGTAGGACCAACGGCCAGGAGTAGTTGTCAGGTTCTAGCTGATGAGTCAGCCGTGACTGTGTTGGGTGTCTCAGGTGCTGTCCTACTTCTCGGCGCGCCTGGAAAAGAACGGCAGCAGCAGCAACTTGTCGCCGCACCAGGTGCTGGACATCATCAAGGAGGGCTCCGTGCAGTTTAGGCGGGACAGGCTCAAGGTCAGTCTGTCCGTCGGTCTGTCTTCTCTGTCTGTCTGTCTCCTCTTGTCTTCTCTGTTCTCTCTTCTCTGTCTGCTTCTTCTCCATCTTCCGTTTTCTCTGTCTACTCTGTTTTCTCAGTCTTTTGTCTTCTGTCTGTTGCAGGTATGTTTTGTGTGAGTGTGTGTGTGTGTGTGTGTGTGTGTGTGTGTGTGTGTGTGTGTTGTTGTTGTTGTTGTTGTTGTTGTTGTTGTTGTTGTTGTTGTTGTTGTTGTTGTTGTTGTTTTGTGTGTGTGTGTGTGTGTGTGTGTGTGTGTGTGTGTGTGTGTGTGTGTGTGTATGTATGTGTGTGAGTGTGTGTGTGTGTGTGTGTGTGTGTGTGTATGTGTGTGTGTGTGAGTGTGTGTGTGTGTGTGTGTGTGTGTGTGTTGTTGTTGTTGTTGTTTTGTGTGTGTGTGTGTGTATGTATACGTGTTTTGATTGAGTGTGTGTGTGTGTGTGTGTGTGTGTGTGTGTGTGTGTTGTTGTTTTGTGTGTGTGTGTGTGTGTGTGTGTGTGTGTGTGTGTGTGTGTGTGTGTGTGTGTGTGTGTGTGTGTGTGTGTACGTGTTTTGATTGAGTGTGTGTGTGTGTGTGTGTGTGTGTGTGTGTGTGAAACTTTCTGTGGCTCCATGGTGAAGGGTGTGTGTGTGTTGTTGTTTTGTGTGTGTGTGCGTGTTGTTTTGTGTGTGTGTGTACGCGTACGTGTTTTGTGTGTGTGTGTGTGTGTGAAACTTTCTGTGGCTTCATGGTGAAAGTTGTGTGTGTGTTGTTGTTGTTTGTGTGTGTGTGTTGTTGTTGTTGTTTTGTGTGTGTGTGTGTCTGAGTGTGTGTGTGTGTGTGTGTGTGTGTGCATGTTGTTTTGTGTGTGTGTATGTGTGTGTGTGTGTGCATGAGTGTGTGAAACTTCCTGTGGCTTCATGGTGAAGGGTGGGTGTGTGTGTGGGGGGGTGGGTGTAAAACTTCATGTGGTCTTATTGTGAAGTGTGTATCTATTTCTGTCTGCCCGCCTTTCTCTCTGCATGTACACATTCCTAAAACATCCAACATGCTGACCGTGCCTTCACCGTGTGCAGAAATTCCCGGAGCTGAAGTTCAAGTACGTGGAGGAGGAGTCACCAGAGGAGTTCTTCATCCCCTACATCTGGTCGCTGGTCTACCACTCCTCCAACCTCTACTTCAACCCCCGCCCGCATCCTCCTCTTCTCCCTCGCCACTACCGAACCCCCTGCCAGCTAGTGGAGACATAGAGAGAGAGACGCCTGTCGACCAGTGTGGCGTGGAGTGGACGTGGGCCTGTAGAGACAGGATGGAGAGTGGGGTGGGGAGGTGGGGGCAGTGTCTTCTCCCTCGCCTCCGTAGAAACCCTGTGCTTGCTCGTGGAGAGAGAGAGAGAGACGCCTGTCGACCAGCATGGTGTGGTGTGGAGTGGATGTGGGCCCGTGGAGACAGGATGGAGAGTGGGGTGGGGAGGTGGGGGCAGTGTCTTCTCCATAGAAACCCTGTGCTAGCTGGTGGAGAGACATGTGTTGATCACCGTTGTGTGAAATGGATTTGAGCCTGTAGAGACAGGATGGAGAGAGAGAGAGACTGGGCAGAAGGGTGGGGGGGTGGGGGGGCAGTGTTCTCCCTCGCCTTCATACAACCCTCTGCTTGCTAGTGGAGAGAGAGACGCCTGTCGATGAGTGTGGTGTGGTGTGGTGTGGAGTGGACATGGGCCCGTAGAGACAGGATGGAGAGGAGGTGGGGGGCAGAGTGTCTTCTCC
The DNA here is from genome assembly GCA_963584105.1 of Alviniconcha strummeri. Classification (NCBI taxonomy): domain Eukaryota; kingdom Metazoa; phylum Mollusca; class Gastropoda; family Provannidae; genus Alviniconcha; species Alviniconcha strummeri. The sequence continues at coordinate 28,958 of CAUZXP010000409.1, read as the reverse complement.
CTCACCTCCTCCATGGAAACTGTTTGCTAGCTACTGGAGAGAGAGGGAGAGAGCGATGCCTGTCGATCAATGTGGTGTGGTGTGGAGTAGATGTGGGCCTGCAGAAACAGGATGCACAGAGAACGGGAGGTTGGGTGTGGGGGCGGAGGTGAGCATCTTCTCCCTCACCTGCCCGGAGCTGTTCCTCTGCCAGCTAGCGGGGAGAGAGAGACGCGCGTTGATCAGCGTGGTGGTGGCGGATTTGAGCCAGCGTAGACAGGATGGAAAAAGAACTTGAAAGGGAGGGTGGAAGGGGCAGAGCATCTTGTCCATCGCCTCCATGGAACCAACCCTCCCTGCAAGCTACTGGAGGGACGTGTGTTGATCGTCGTGATGTGCAGCGGATTTGGGCTTGTAGAGACAGGATGGATTGTCGCCTCTCCCCCCACCCACCACCACCACCACCACCACCACCACTGCCACCACCACCACCACCACCACCACCAGAGCATCTTGTCCGTTGCGTCCGTAGAACCTTCTGCTCACTCATGGAGAGTTGTGTGTTGAGCATCGTGGGTGTGGGAGTGGATTTATGGCTCCAGAGACAGGATGGAGAGTTCTGGGGTGGGGGGGGGGGGGGGGGGGGGTTGCAGGTGAACATCTTCTCCCTCGCCTGCCTGGAACTGTTTTTCTGCCAGCTAGTGGGGAGAAAAGAGACATGCGTTGATCAGCGTGTTGTTGGGTGGATTTGAGCTGCGTAGTCAGGACGGACAGAGAACTGGAAGGGGGGGGGGGGGGCATCTTCTCCTTTGGCAGAAAGAAGGGGGGGAGGGGGGAGAGAAAGGGGAACAGCATCTTCACCCTCACCTCCTCAGAGCCCTTCACTAGCTGCTGGAGTGAGAAAGAGACCTGCGTTGATCAGCGTGGGTTGAAGTGGATTTGAGCCTGCATAGAAAGGATGGAGAAAGAACTGGAGGTTTGGGGGGGGGGGGGGGGGGAAGCATCTTCTCCCTTTACCATCACAGAAAAAAAGAAGAGAGAAAAAAGCTAATGTAGAAACATGTGCTGACCCCACAAAAAAA